>JAVYIG010010750.1:0-66587 GCA_035222895.1 Strongylocentrotus droebachiensis
ATCTGAAGGGCGCGACTGGACATTTACATTGTTACATTCTGAAGGAAGGGTCCAGGTTACTTCTGAATGCTCTCCACTATAGCATCATTTAATTACTGTTTCAACGGTTTCAAAATTCACAAAAAGTACCTGTATCTTCCATTTACTTTCAATCATAACTTGGAACATTACACCAGTGAGCTCCAGGTTGGCCATAATTGCTAGAATTTCCTCTAAATACCTAATTTTCATGACAATTCAACAATACATGCTATAAAAAAAGGTTAATCATTCCATGAAACTTTCCAATTGGGGTAGATTCATAAGAAAACCTCAGGAATGAAATACAATAATGGGGTATAGGAAACATAAACATCTATGAATGCATATTGTTTGTTGACTACGCATCTTTCACTAAATTCCTCTAATTCTATCTTCTCTGGCATTATTGGTGGACGATGTCGAGGTCGAAGAGGGTGATGATGTCCGTGGTCCATCCGACTTAAGTTATCGCTTCTCTCGAGTTTGTCTCATAGCAAGCAAACAAAGAAGCTCACTGGGTTTCCGATTTGCTTTCATCGTCGTCATTATCATCCTCACCGTACTCGTAAACATCATCCTTGTCTTCCTCATCTTCATAATCGCTCTCTTCATCCTCATCCTCCTCATCCTCGTATTCCTCCCCATCTTCTTCCTCTTCCTCCTCTTCTTCTTCCTCCTCATTTTCCTTCTTCAGTTCCAGTTGATCTATATGTAAGGAAAGAAATGAGTTGGCCCAAGGTTTGTTAAAAATTGTTCATATGTGTACATCCAGGCAACAAGACAAACATTTGGGGCTAGGTAGGTCATGCCATTATTTCAAATCAGATAGGTCAAAGGACAACACAAGTCAATGTATATTGGAAAAAACTAGATGGAACTTCAACTGCGCGCAGTCGAAAATGATGCCTCCGCCATAGAGCAATTTTACAAACCATAACGGAAGCAACTTTTAAAATTCAAGTTTGATTGTAATCTATCTGTCGTCTTTAATAATGGATTCACAACCTATGTATAGGCATCCTTAATGAGCCCCATGACCTTTGACCTGATGACCCTAAAATCTAATCAGTTCATTGGCTCTGCAAGATACATATACATGTCTTGAGTTTGATAGTAATCTGTAATTTTGGTTCTCATGATAATGTGATCACAAGCTATTTGTGCATACATAATGAGCCCTGTGACCTTTGAACTTTGACCTTGTGACCCCAAAATCTAATCAGTTCATTGACTCTGCAAGATACATACATGACCCAAGTTTGGCAGGAATCTATTAATCGGTTCTAGAGATAACACGATCACAAGCTATTTTGCATACATAATGAGCCCTGTGACCTTTGAGCTTTGACCTCGTGACCCCAAAATCTAATCAGTTCATTGGCTTTGCAAGATACATGCATGATTCAAGTTTGGCAGGAATCCATCAATCGGTTCTAGAGATAACGCGATAACGAGCTTTTTTTGCATACATAATGAGCCCTGTGACCTTTGACCTTGGATCTCGTGACCCCAAAATCTTGCAGTGCTACCAATGTGGATAGTCCTTAAAGTTCTGTTTGTATTTAATATTTCATGTTGATTGAGAAGTCCTGAAAAGGACTGAGAATCAATAAATGTTTTGGAAAAGTTTAACTGTCCGTTGTCAGGAGTGAAGCGAAGGACGCCAGTGAAATTTGTGGATTTCATGTACTGCAAATGTAGTCCCTAAGTTGTCTTCTGGCCATGCAAGCCTGTACTTTCAAACCCTAATCTTATATCATTGATGAAATAAAGCCAGGAGTTAAACTGACCAGAGCAAAGGTCAGGTCACCAACACTGACCACGACATACACGTACATGCAAACGGGCCAAGGCAGCAAGGAAGATTGGAAACAAGGAGGGATTAAGAGATGGATAGGTGTGATGCAAATAGATGTTGATATGATATATTGTTTTTTCTGTGTGTTAAAAGTAGAATCAAGAACCCTGAACAAGCAATGCTAGATGGTGGTTCCCAAATCATTACTTTTATGTCCCACAGGAACAAGCTTGTAGCCAGGATTTTATTTAAGGGGGCGGGGCGGTAGTGAGCATGCAAAGCATGTGAATCACTTAAAGAGCACGCAAAGCGCGCTCCCTAGGGGGGTGGGTGCAGGGAGAGGGGGGTTTCCCATTCGTTGTACCTTTCTCGACTCATAATCCTTGTCTGAATTCAGTCCCGCCCCCTCCTGCGCATAGCGCGGAAGCTTTGACGTATTATTAGAGAAAGAAGATGATCGTTGTACCGTTCTCGACTCCTTTTCCCTTTTTCTTCCTACGTTCTCTTACTTTTTTTCCTTCTCTTTCTCTTTTTTTTTTTTGACCGGCGTTTTTTTTGGGGCGACCGCCCCCACGCCCCCCCCCTGACTACGTGCCTGCATAGGAATGAGAGCTTGCCCGAAGTGCAGCCAAAATTGGACATTGAAGTGTAGAAGATGTATGGTCGGTGTTTCTCGAAACCATTACAAAAGTAACTCTAAACTTCTTGGGCATCTCAAGAATTAGGAATATTTAGCCTGTATGTCTTTGAAAATGAGAAATCGCACTTGCAGCGGCAGTTTAACTGGCAATACGCGGCAAATCTATACCAAAAAGCGAATACAAATTTGCTGCTCGATCATGCAGCCACTCAACGCACACAATACATGAACCCTCAAATCGCGCCACATGATAAAACAAGCTTTATTTTGAAAAAACAGAATATTCCAGATTTTCAGGTCCTAGAAATTCTGAAAAAAAAGAATATTCCGGATTATTCGTAAGGGTTGGCCGGTGTGAAAGCTTGACAGAGAATTTCAACCCAAGATGCAGGGGGGATGCAAGGTTATGATAATTCGTAGATGAGTGGTATGACAATGCGCGAGTTGCCATGCTATAAAATACATGAAAATGAGAGTGCACTATGACTCGTTTCCTCTCAGACTTATCCTCACATTAGCTAGTCACCTTTGCTAGAGGGGGTTGCCTTAGCAACACCGTCTCCCGCATGACTGGTAGAAGATGATGATGATGCGGTAGCTCCTCCCTCCTCCTGGCCACCCGTCTGTCCATCATCATCACCAGCGGCTTCTTGGAGTCTGATCTTGGCCTGGGCTTCCTCAAACATTTCCTTGAAGGATGCAGCAATGGATGGGTCTTTGAACTTGATGGCTAGCTGCGCCGAGGTCGGTTCTCCATCGGCTGCGTCCATGGCATGCCAAACCCAGGCGCAGTCTGACCCGGCCATCGGGTGCAGAGCCATGGAACTGGTGATGTAGTGGTTGGCACACACCTGTAAATAACAGTTTGAAATATTCTGGTTAGCAAAAGTCTCAAACCGCCTCCATGGCATGACACACCCAGGCGCGGTCTGAATCGGCCATCGGGTGCAGAGCCATGGAACTGGTGATGTAGTGGTTGGCACACACCTGTAAATAATAGTTCACAATAGTCTGGTTAGCAAAGGTCTAAAACTGCATCCCTGGAAGGCCACACCCAGTCGCGGTCTGACCCGGCCATTGGGTGCAGAGCCATGGAACTGGTGATGTAGTGGTTGGCGCACACCTGTAAATAATAGTTCACAATATTCTGGTTAGCAAGATTTTAGCCTCTATTTTGCCACTCCATACCCAGGAGAACAATGGGACCAGGTAGAAGGATGAAAGCCATTGTTTGTACCTTCAGCTGACCATAGGTTCGAAATACTACAATGGAGTGGAGGTGGTGTATATATTGGGTGAATACATTAACTTGATAATGGGTTATTATTGTTCCGTGCACAAGAGGAATTTAACCCCTTGAACCCTGGACTCGTCTCATTCCCATTGGCTTTAATACAGGGATCACCCAGTTCCCATATGCAATGAGTAAAAGCATATCTGTACTAGTTTGGCCAGGAGAGGTTAGACCTCTATGCAGGGTCACTGACAGGTGGTTTTCTCATCAAATCAGCTCTCCATTAACATAAGAAAAAGGGGACCATGGGGGACCAACGGTCAGTGGGGCTTTAACATTTTATAAAAATTAGGAATATTACAATGAATACCTTGTATATCTGATCTCTTCTCATGACAATACGATAGACATCCGTCTCCTCCTCCTTCATGATCTTCATATCGCCGACGCCCCTCTCCTTCCACACCCGCGCCCCTCCATCAAACCGGTAGAGCTTGCCACGCCCGACGAACGCGGCCACCTCCTGCTCTTCCCCTGTGACGATGTCCACGTTGTCTGGGAGTTTGACGATCGGCTGGAAGTGGATGTCTCGCTCTTCCTCGGGGTTCACTTCACCACCAACTTCAGAAAGATTAATGAGGTTTAAAATTTGTATTAATTGTGTTTTCATGAAGAGATCAAATTTTATGTTGAATCTGTGACACAGTGATTACAATGTTCGATGCATTCTTTCAAAATTATATAAACCCTTTTGCTACAACATTGAAGTAAAGAGTCAGGTTTTGAGATACACAGGTCATTGACTATCATAGTAATCACCTCCCTCAGCGAGGCATATTGGTAAAGGCTCTTAACTACTAAAAAGAAGGTTCTCGGTTCAAACCTTGCTTTCTTGGGCAAGGTGTTTTACCCATATTTAGAGGAATTGTTGCTGGAGCATGTGATGTGTGAAACTAGGTTCTAGGACACCTACCTTCTGGACAACTTCCCCCTACGGCAACCACCCTCTAGGACAACTACCCCCTACGGCAACCACCCTCTAGGACAACTACCCCCTACGGCAAGCACCCTCTAGGACAACTACCCCCTACGGCAACCACCCTCTAGGACAACAACCCCCCGGACAACTACCCCCTACGGCACCCATTCTCTAGGAAAACTACTTCCCTGACAACTACCCCCTACAGCAACCACCCTCTAGGGAAACTACCCCCCGGACAACTACCCCCTACGACAACCACCCTTTAGAGCAACTACCCCCTACAGCAACCACCCTCTAGGACAACTACCCCCTACGGCAATCACCCTCTAGGACAACAACCCCCTACGGCAACCACCCTCTAGGGCAACTATCACCCGGACAACTACCCCCTACAGCAACCACCCTCTAGGACAACTACCCCCTACGGCAACCACCCTCTACGGCAACCACCCTCTAGGACAACTACCTCCTGGACAACTACCCCCTACGACAACTACCCCCTACAGCAACCACCCTCTAGGACAACTACCCCCTACGACAACTACCCCCTACAGCAACCACCCTCTAGGACAACTACCCCCTACGGCAACCACCCTCTAGGACAACTACCCCCCGGACAACTACCCCCTACGGCAACCACCCTCTAGGACAACTACCTCCTGGACAACTACCCCCTACGACAACTACCCCCTACAGCAACCACCCTCTAGGACAACTACCCCCTACGGCAACCACCCTCTACGACAACTACCCCCTGACAACTACCCCCTACGGCAACCACCCTCTAGGACAACTACCCCCTACGGCAAGCACCCTCTAGGACAACTACCCCCTACGGCAACCACCCTCTAGGACAACTACCCCCCGGACAACTACCCCCTACGGCACCCATTCTCTAGGAAAACTACTTCCCTGACAACTACCCCCCGGACAACTACCCCCTACGGCAACCACCCTCTAGGACAACCACCCCCTACGGCAACCACTCTCTAGGGCAACTATCCCCCGGACAACTACCCCTTACGGCAACCACCCTCTAGGACAACTACCCCCTACAGCAACAACGCTCTAGGGCAACTACCCCCCGAACGACTACCCCCTACGGCAACCATCCTCTAGGACAACTACCCCCTACGGCAACCACCCTCTAGGACAACTACCCCCGGACAACTACCCCCTACGGCAACCACCCTCTAGGACAATTACCCCCCGGACAACTACCCCCTATGGCAACCACCCTCTAGGACAACTACCCCCTACGGCAACTACCCTCTAGGACAACTACCCTCCAGGACAACTACCTTCCGGACAACTACCCCCTACGACAACCACCCTCTAGGACAACTACCCCCCGGACATTTATCCTAGGGGGTAGCTACTGTAGTTATCTACGATTAAAGTGTTTTTTTCTTTTTTCTTTGAACCCAGTAAAACATTCCATGTTTTTTTCTGGATGAATGACTCACTTGATTGAATGGTTGAGGTTGCAGCATTTGGTTCTGATGATGCATTGATGTCTTCAGCTAGAACAGATGACAGGTTGGGATCACATGATCTGACTACCGGCCCGGCACTTTTTGAATCTGGTCAGGAAATAAAATTGAAAATATACAAATCAAAGAGTGGTAGAGTAGTGGTCTTGTAACTTGAAGGTCCCAGGTTCGAAAACAAGTCAATGTGCTCTAGTGCCCTTAGGTAAAGAAAGATTTAATATTTTAATATTTTATAGATGACTTAAAAATGAAAAGAATAACACAAGATCATTTAGTCCAGGCATTTCGTGGAAAAAAAGGGGTCAACCTCCCACTAATTGCAACCGAAAGTCTGTCAACGGTTTTATGCCCAGAAATATGTCCTCTATAACATATCAAAAGTCTTAAGGAATCCTGGTGGGGGAAAGTTCCATGGCGGCCATTTTTCAAAATGGCCGCCATGTATAACTACCAGGGCTCAAATTAATTTTTGGTCCACGGGGGCTCTTCCAAAAGAGCACTCCGGCATTAACTAACTGAATCCCTGACTTTACTCCGGAGCCCAACACTGCTAACCCAAATATCCTAGTCACATCCCTAAACCAACTACAAAGGGAAATAAATCTGACCAATCCTTGGCCACTCAAGGAAATGTACTTTTTGCTTGGTCTGTTGTCGGACTTGTGTCAGGCTCGTCAGTGCGACTGGGGTTTAACCCTACATGTTTGACAAAAATAAAGCACAGAGTAAATGTCACAGGGGCATATGTCGGCTGTGAAGAAACACACAGTGTGTTTTTTGTTGACATTTGGTGACTTCATCAAAATTGGAGATAGATATGTACCTGGGGCATCAGTCTTCTTTTCCTTTCCTCCACCCTTCTCTAAATCTTCTTTGGCCCTGTCGACAGCCTCCTTGAACTCTTTGGCCATGTCTGCTGTCTTGAAGCGGACGGCTAGCTGTTCGTTCTGGACCGTTCCTTCTGAAGCGTCCATTGCTGACCACACCCATGAGCGGTCAGAGCCAGAGTTAGGACAAAGCTCAATGTGGGAGGTGATGAAGTGGTTTGCACATACTTTGAACACCTGAGGGAGAGAATACAACAATACATTTATCTGTGCACTGGACATTATGGAGTGATTATACAGATTTTCAATACTTGGTGAATAGAATACAACCATACATGTTTTCATGCAATGGACAAAGTGTGTGTGGGAGCGGGAGGTAATACATTTCAAATACTCTGTGGATAGGACACTTGGTACTTGGTTGGTTGGGCCTCCAAAAATACTCGTCTGAGTTTTAACTGGTGGTGCAGCAACATGAGTGATAAATTGCTATACTCAATTACTTTTAAGAATATTGAGTTACATATATGATCCTCTCCCACTAGTCTACAAACTGTAAAAATATCTTGGTAAAATGCAGAGGCAAATTTTGTCATACTTTATACAGAAAGGTATCTAAATTGCATAAAGTATATTCACAGTAATAATAATTGATTTCCCACTTAAATCAGACCTTTCTTAGTTGAGATCAGAGAGGGGGGGGGGGGGTACATTGGCCACCTCCGCCTTCCTCCATCCTATCTGCTGTCTGACTCATTTAAAGAAAAGTGAGAATAATATGTGTGATGTTAAATTAAACCTTTATTGTATTCTTGCCAATTAATCTGCAAGGCTACAGAAGTGTATGAGCAAGGTATAAAGCAAGAATAATGTACAGTTTGTCAGCACGGCATGGGCATCACCATTTTCTTGATAACGTGACATACTATGTTTAAGTTGTTTATTTAAGTAAATTTATTGAAATTTATGGATGGTTCCTTCCCATGTGTGTGTGTGGTGATGAAGTATTTCATTCACATGCTATCATCCTTTGTATTACAATTGTCAGAACGCAAATTGCATAAATAAGTAAGTGCATGCGTGAAGGTCTCGCTGAAATGAAATAGATATGTCAACTGCTATATTTTAGTATTTTAAAATAAATGAATAACAATTGCTCCCCTGTTATATATTTTGCAGCAAATATAATTTTTATTTTTTCAGCTATGATTTTTCCCTCATTGACAAGTAAAGATTTTGTTATTGAATTAAAAAATCTTTCTGAACTAAAGCTTGGTGCATGATACATGTAAAATTTCGCCTGCTACATCACACACCAAGAAAATGGCTGCGCCCATGTCACGCTAAATGGCATTACATCATGCCAAGAATATTTTCATTTATATATTTCTTGTGCACTTTGGTAATTAGGAAGAGTGTACAGTAAAGGGCAGGAATACATCTCATTTCCCACAAAACCTACACTTATTCTATGGGTTGAGATTTCCTTTAGGACATACAGACCACACAAAAATGTGTGTTATAAAAAGTTGAATGGCTAAGGTTACTTATTTTTTGATGAGGTCAATGTTTTTGTTCTAACCTGTTCTCTCCTCATAATGATCCTATACGCAAGGTCTTGAGCGTTGTAGAGGACCTTGATATTTCCTACACCTCTCTCCTTCCATGCCTTTGCTTCACCATCGTAACGGTACAACTTGGCTCGGTGACTGAACTTCACCTCTTCTCCTTCCTCTCCTACAGATTAAGAATTGTTTTGTTTTAAATATGGAAATAAAAACATACTTAAATTATAATAATTACAGATGCACTGATATAGCACAGACAATAAACAAGTACATGTATAATCTACTTTGCTTAAAAAACATAGTTACATTATTCCTTTAGCCAAGCTACCGTGGTATAATTAAGGCACTCGATCTGTCATTAAAGGAATTTCAGGTACCTTAATTACCTATGCCGAAAGTGACAATGTTAAGTATGTTGACAGGGATACGGGCCAACAGGGGCGGCGATCCCGGGGGGACGGGGGGGACATGTCCCCCCCCCCCTCGATTTTTGTAGGGGGGATTGTCCCCCCCGGAAAATTTGACATAATGATCCTATACGCAAGGTCTTGAGCGTTGTAGAGGACCTTGATATTTCCTACACCTCTCTCCTTCCATGCCTTTGCTTCACCATCGTAACGGTACAACTTGGCTCGGTGACTGAACTTCACCTCTTCTCCTTCCTCTCCTACAGATTAAGAATTGTTTTGTTTTAAATATGGAAATAAAAACATACTTAAATTATAATAATTACAGATGCACTGATATAGCACAGACAATAAACAAGTACATGTAAAATCTACTTTGCTATAAAAACATAGTTACATTATTACTTTAGCCAAGCTACCGTGGTATAATTAAGGCACTCCATCTGGCATTAAAGGAATTTCTTCCTATCAGGTACCTTAATTACCTATGCCGAAAGTGACAATGTTAAGTATGTTGACAGGGATACGGGCCAAGTATACACTAAACCATGTGATCCTGGTCCATTAACTTATCCACCACAACACATAATTATCTACTCAATATTGTAAAGTGTATGGTATATATAGTCATGGTATTCTTGCCATTGCACTTGCTAAAATGAAGCAATTGTCTAGTACATAACTTTGGTTCTAACTACCCGGTAATAGGTATGTATAAAAGCAAGTACAACAACTCAGCATAACAACAGCTCTGAATAATTCAGATACATTCTACACAAAATAAATTCATGAAGATTTCACTGTAACTGAAACACTTTTGATCAATTCTCTAAATTCTGCCTTACTGGTTTCATATCCCCCTTCTTCAGAGCAAATAAAAAAGGGAGGTATCACTCTCGCACTTTGCAAATCTATTACACGCTTGGAGATGTGTCGGAAGGAGAAAACCCCAAAATTAGTTAAATCAGAATTGATTTTATTATTTACTATATAAATCTATGTATCTACCTATCATTGCATAGTCCTCCAGACAAAGCAGTCATCAAAATAAAAAAAGTCACAGTTGTGCATACCCCACCCTAAGACCCCCCTATACCACCAGTCACGTGCGCACCACTCCCGCATGCAACTTCCTCTCTTAAAGCAGTCCCAGATACAACCAGGGACATGTTGCCAACAAGGAGAGGGGACGAAGGGAGGGACATAGGTAGATACATAGATTTATATAGTAAATAATAAAAACAGTTCTGATTTAACTAATAATTAACCACAATAAATCATATGTATCTACCTATTATTGCTTAGACCAACACAGATGAAGCGGGGGGCATGTCCCAAACAACAAGTTAGCGGGGTCCCAAAAACAGGTTAGTGGGGGACCAGGCAAAAAGATGACGACCCCAAAGACGCCGTAGCAAAACACTCCTTACTTGCAGGAATGTCCTTAAGATAACACGAAACGAAGGTGTTAGGCAAAAACCAGAAAGCAGCCTTCATAATGCCATGAAGCGCTACCCCACTGAAAAACCCAGGAGGTACCAAAACCCATGGTATCATGCGCACAAGGACACACACCATCAGGATCCGCAGTTTGAACCGCCTCAACAATCCATCCAGAGATAGGTCCCTTCGAGGCAGGTGAGACGGGCTCCCGCGTGATAAGAAACAGCTGAACGCTATCAAGGAAAAACCCTAAAACCCAAGAGGGGCAAGGAGAAAACCCTTCCACCTACCGACTCCTCTTACGGAGGAGTAGCGAGGGTAGTGGACAGTGGGAGTCCTGCCACCAACAACGGGCAAAGACCCCGAAAAAGACTAACCACAGCACAGAGCTTCTCAGAAGCCGAGCTTAGCAAGACAGATCCCGAAACAAACCGGGACCCGGAAACACCAGAAAAGTGCTATCGAGTCCAGTCAAGATACCCCAGGGGCAGGGGCAAAGCCCCCTGGGTGGCCAATGGACTTCTCAGCTGAAGCTACAATCAGAGACTCGACATCATTGAAACGTCGGGCGATGAAGCCTGCTCAAAAGCCTTATTAAAGCTGGAATGTTCAGCTACAGGCCCAGCATGGTCATCACTACCAAGCTGCACCGCACCTTAGGCTGCAAAGCTTGGTGCTAGAAGCCACTGTGTGACCGGGGGCAACTCAACTTAGAACCCGAGACATATACGAAGAAAACCGCGAGACGGAGTCCAAGTCAGACTGATGGACTGGGGGGACCAACCCCCCAAAATGGGGCAAGGTGCCGATAGTAGCTGCCCCCGGAGGAGCACTAAAAACAGCTGGAGGCTTAACCCCAAACAAGGGCAGACGGCACATGGCGACAAGCCAACACCAGCACCAGGCAATCCGGGCCTAAAAGGTCTAACCGATGCCGAAGAAGCAACACCCCGAGACTCAAAAATCGAACCAGAAACTGAGTTAGGTGTGACCGGGGGGCCGGCTCAAATGCCGGCTGAAGCAGGGGCAAGGAAAGGAGTAAACATACGCCTGAAAAACCGTGGCGCCCGTCGGGTTTACTGACAACTTCAGTAACCCAAAATTTAACTCCCCCCCCAAAAGGTGACAACTCTCATGCCACAGCAGACACACTCGCGAACTCGGAGAATACATCTAAAAGCGAGTACGGTGTGACTGGGCCTGGCTCAAAGCAAGTCGGTGCACGGGCAGAGATAGGCGCCAAGCCACCGCCCGAACGTGGTGATAAATTTGATGCCAAACTTTGGCGCCTGCCGGAACAACTGGTAATCCCAGTTACCTCCTTAGCCTCCTGGCTGGTGAAAACGGGGCAGTACCGCCTCACCGCTTCACCAAAAGACATAGCGAGCACGGAGCCTTGGTGCTCCAAAGTTGTGAATGGAAACACCTCGCTTGAGAAACCGGGTCACTCCCGAAATTAATGTCGGTTGCGAAACCAGGGTCAATTCCCCGTCTGACGGCACGGATTGTTGCAAAACAACTATGCACAGTCTGTGAGGCCCGCGCCTCCTACGAAGCTGGCCGTTCCGATCAAGACAGCACGGCTTGTAACAGTCTTTGTATCCACGGCGACATCCCTTAATAAACTGACAACCACTCATGGTGGATGGACACAGTGGAACAGTAGCCGTTTTTAAAAACACCCCGAAGCTCCGTCTGAGCGGTAGCAGATAAGGCTGACATTGGCGAAGATTTCTCCTTCGCCTTCTTAGCTCCTGTCCCAGCCTAAACTTGGGTGGATGAACCCTTCTGTTTCTTACCCGTAAAAAACGGGGGACGAAACAAATTTCACGGCCCTGCTAGAGCCTTAGCTCTAACTTACGGGCTATGTAACTAGGGCCGTGAACTCCCACGCTTCTCACCCTTAAAATCGGGGGACGAAGCGAACTTCGCGGCCGTGCTAGAGCTTCAGCTATACAGCCGGTGAGACCGGCACCGACTCGCTTACAACACTTCACAGGAAGCCAAAGCGAGCCAGAAAACCTTACCTTTCACGGCAGCGATAACAGGCATCTCGCTAGAGAAAACAGGGCCCCTCCCGACACAGTCGGTCATGAAAAACCGGGATATCTTTGCGCTTGAGGGCCAAGCTAAAAGATAAACTTGAGTTCTGGTAAAAAAAAGAAAATCAATTCTCACAGAATCAAACGAAACTTACACTGAATGTTCAAGATTACAAATAAATGACATGTGCCAAACAATTTTGAAAGAAAATGTATACTGGCTGAGAAATGAGCATAGAAAGACAAGGAAATCAAGGTAGTACTAGCCCAGCCGAAGAAGGGTGGACGAGCTCTTCTGCTTTTCTTATCCCTAGATACGGGGGACGAAGCGAGCTACCTGTGCGTGTGTGGTGTCTGTGTGTGTGTGTGTGAGTATTTGTATGTTCTATATTCTGTAGCTTAGTATTTTCATCCATTGTATAATCATACGTAACATTCTTTTTACTGTAAATGTATGTATTTTGTTATAGGGCCCCGCTCACAAGCTTAGCTTCTAAAGGGGTCCTAAAACCGTTCAGTTTATGATGTAATCAAGTTAGAATATGTTGATTGATGTACTATTACCAGTCTCTTTTTTTATGTAACAGATTATATCATGCTTTGTATGGTTTTGAATAAAATGAACTGAACTGAACTGAACTACACGGCCGTACTAGAGCTTAAACTTCAGCTATACGGGCGGTGTGAACAGGGCAACGAGTCTACCGTTTCTCACCCGTAGATACAGGTAGCGAAGCGAGCTACACGGCCTTAATAGACCCTAAACCTAACTTTATGGCCAGTGTGAATAGGGCCTCAAGCCCCTCCGCTTCACACCCGTAGAAATGGGAGGCCAAACAAGCTTCACGGCCTTACTAGAGCTTCAGCTTTAGCTTTACGGGCAGAAGGTGAACACGATACGAAAACAACTTTAAGCTTTATTATTTTGCTCCCGAAAATATGAAAATCGCACTGACCCAAAAGGCGCTCAGTGGGGGGGGGGGGGGGGGGGGGGGGGGGGGTAAGCAGACACTTTTTTTTGTTTTTTAGAGTCCCCAAAAAATCACAACGACTCAGCCAGCCTCTGAATAAGCGGATTTTGTTTCGTTGGGGGGGAGGGGGGGGGGGGGGGGGGTAAGGTCAACTTTTTTAAGGTCAGCCATTGGCATAATTTTTTTTTTTTTTTTTTGTTGTCACACTGACAACTCAAAGCTGCGGTAAGACCACAAATGAGTCAAACGACTCCTCTCCAGGAAAAGCACCAATTAAATCGGGCGCTGTAGAGACAAAGCCTAACGGATCGGAGCCGACTGCATGGGGTGACAATCCTAATGCCACAGGAGCAACACCTAAGAATTCGGAAAATAATCAGAATCTGAGGACAAAGAGCCCGGCTCTGAGACAACAATAGCCCCCGACCCAGCCGAAGCTTGGGTGCTCGAATTACCCTTCCGCCTCTTACCCTTCCATCCTCAACGGGGGACGAAGGGGGCTTCTTGGCCTTGCTAGCTTTCTTAAGCTTGGCTCTATGGTCAGATTGACCTGGGCCGTCCCGCTTCACTGCTTCTATAGAAACTTGAGAGAAAACCCCTACGATCAGTGTAACCGGGGCCCTCACGCTGCGATGCCTTGAAAGAAGCTTCAGCGAAACCCCTTGCTCGTTGTGACTGGGGCCTGCTCGCGTGAATGCTTTGTGGGAAGCCTCAGCGAGTTTGTGACCCTGGCGTTCCGCTGGGGTGAACTTAACGCACAGCGAGCTCAAACAGAAGAGCCGCACCGTTAGCACACACTTCAACAACACACGAGGTATGCACAAAGAATTCCCATAACATTCAAGTAAACACAGTGTAAAAGCCCAGTACACAAAAAACTGTGCCCGGGACTGAACTAAAAAAAGAAGTTCGCTTGGCAAAAGTGAACACTAATTACTGCCAAACTAAAGTGACCGAGGGTTAAAAACCGAACCAAAAACGCTGCTAGGAGTCAAAAACTCCAAATTTTGCGCGAGTGACTTATCTGTACTCCTTATCGATTGACTGCGAAAAAGAGAGAGGAAGTTGCATGCGGGTGTGGTACGCATGTGACAGTTGGTATAGCGGGGTCTTGGGGTGGGGTATGCACAACTGTGACTTTTTTTATTTCGATGACTGCTTTGTCTGGAGGACTAAGCAATAATATGTAGATACATATGATTTATTGTGGTAAATAAAATCTTTCGCTCCTGGATAATCTAAATTCCTATGACTAATAATCCAGCCACCCCCCCCCCCCCCTCACCCCTTGCTTCAATTACAGTGACAGTTCAAAACAAAGTTGTACCAGCAAGACAAACATCTGAAAACCAACAAAAGACCAAAAAAATATTACATGGTTCTGAATGGCCCAAAATCAGTTATTTGGAGTTGGTTTGGTGGTGTGTCTGCGGTTTTACTCACCCTGGAAAAATGTACTTTTTGTTAAAAACATGGTGTACTCACCCGTCCTGACTTCATAATCTTCTGGCATCTGGAAGATGGGCTTAACATAAACATCTTCCACATGCTCCACCTCCTCATCGAGGTCCATGCAGAAGGTGAAAGACAAACCCTGAGACTTGGCTATGTCGGTGAAGGACAGAGCGGGTTTGCTTGGTGTAGATGGAGACGCAAAGGCACCACCAACAACATCTGTACTAGCACCAGCGGTGGTAGATGGTTTGGGATCTGTACCTGGCTTTGGTGCGGTACATGCAGCGCAGGCAGAAGACTCCACTTTATTGTTAGTGTAACAGGCGTCGCAGTCCCATGACCCAGGCTTATTGGCAAACTTTGCTGCTAGTGTAGAACCTGTCTTAGGAGCACCGGTACCGGCACCGGCACTGGCACCCCGAGCACCAGAGGAAGGCACTGCCTTGGCACCTGGCTTTGGTGCAGTGCATGCAACACAGGCAGGAGACTCAGCAGCATTGTTTTTCAAATCTTCTTTAGCCCTGGCGACAGCCTCCTTGAACTCTTTGGCCGTGTCTGTTGTCCTGAAGCGGACGGCTAGTTGTTCGTTCTGGACCGTTCCTTCTGAAGCGTCCATTGCTGACCACACCCATGACCGGTCAGAACCAGAGTTTGGACAAAGCTCTATGTGGGAGGTGATGAAGTGGTTTGCACAGACTTTGAACACCTGATGGAGAGAATACAACAATATTTATCTGTGCACTGGACATTATGGAGTGATTATACAGATTTTTAATACTTTGTGGATAGAATACAACCATACATGTTTTCATAATATGGACAAAGTGTGTGTGTGTGTGTGGGGGTGGGGGGGGGGGTATACATTTCCAATACTCTGTGGACAGGAGACTTAATTCGTACTTGGTTGGTTGGTCCTCCAAAATACTCATCTGAGTTTTAACCGGTGGTGCAGCAACATGAGTGATAAATTGCTATACTCAATTACTTTTAAGAAAATTGAGTTACATATATATGAACCTCTCCCACTAGTCTACAAACTGTAAAAATATCTCTGTAAAATGCAGAGGCAAATTTTGCCATCCTTTATACAGAAATGCATCTAATTTGCATAAAGTATATTCACAGTAATAATAGTTGATTTCCCACTTAAATCAGACCTTTCTTAGTTGAGATCAGAGAGGGGGGGGGGGGTACATTGGCCACCTCCGCCTTCCTCCATCCTATCTGCTGTCTGACTCATTTAAAGAAAAGTGAGAATAATATGTGTGATGTTAAATTAAACCTTTATTGGATTCTTGCCAATTAATCTGCAAGGCTACAGAAGTGTATGAGAGAGGTATAAAGCAAGAATAATGTACAGTTTGTCAGCACGGCATGGGCATCACCATTTTCTTGATAACATGACATACTATGTTTAAGTTGTTTATTTAAGTAAATTTATTGAAATTTATGGATGGTTCCTTCCCATGTGTGTGTGTGGTGATGAAGTATTTCATTCACATGCTATCATCCTTTGTCTTACAATTGTCAGAACGCAAATTGCATAAATAAGTTAGTGCAGGGGTGAAGGTCTCGCTGAAATGAAATAGATATGTCAACTGCTATATTTTAGTATTTTAAAATAAATGAATTACAATTGCTCCCCTGTTATATATTTTGCAGCAAATATAATTTTTATTTTTTTCAGCTATGTTTTTCCCTCATTGAAAAGTAAAGGTTTTGTTATTGAATTAAAAAGTCTTTCTAAACTAAAGCTTGGTGCATAATACATAATTTCGCCTGGTATGTCACACACCAAGAAAATTGCTGCGCCCATGTCATGCTAAATGGCATTACATCATGCCAAGAATATCGTCATTTATATATTTCTTGTACACTTTGGTAATTAGGAATAGTGTACAGTAAAGGGCAGGAATACATCTCATTTCCCACAAAACCTACACTTATTCTATGGGGTGAGGTTTCTTTTAGGACATGCAGACCACACAAAAATGTGTGTTATAAAATGTTGAATGGCTACTAAGGTTACGTATTTTTTGATGAGGTCAATGTTTTTGTTCTAACCTGTTCTCTCCTCATAATGATCCTATAGGCACAATCTTGAGCATTGTAGAGAACCTTGATGTCTCCTACACCTCTCTCCTTCCATGCCTTTGCTTCACCATCGTAACGGTACAGCTTGGCTCTGTGACTGAACTTCACTTCTTCTCCTTCCTCTCCTACAAATTAAGAATTGTTTGTTTTAAATACGAAAAGAAAAACATAATCAAATTATAATAGTTATAGATGCATGATATAGCACAGCCAATAAACAAGTACATGTATAATCTACTTTGCTTAAAAAACATAGTTACATTATTACCCTGGCTTTAGCCAAGCTACCGTAGCAATTAAGGCACTCGATCTGGCATTAAAGGAATGTCTTCCTATCGGGTACCTTAATTACCTATGCCAAAAGTGACAATGTTAAGTATGTTGACAGGGATATGGGCCAAGTATACACTAACCCATGTGATCCTGGTCCATTGACTTATATCCACCACAACACATAATTAGCTACTCAATATTGTAAAGTGTATGGTATAGTCATGGTATTCTTGCCATTGCACTTGCTAAAGTGATGCAATTGCCTAGTACGTAACTTTGGTTATAACTAATAGGTATGTATAGTAAGCAAGTACAACAACTCAGCATAACAACAGCTCAGAATAATTCAGATACATTCTACACAAAATAAATTCATGAAGATTTCACTATGACTGATACACTTTTGATCCATTCTCTAAATTCTGCCTTCCTGGTTTTATATCCCCCTTCTTCAGAGCAAAAAAAAAAGGGAGGTATCACTCTCGCACTTTGCAAATCCATTACACGCTTGGAGATGTGTCGAAAGGAGAAAACCCCAAAATAAGTTAAATCAGAATTGATTTTATTATTTACTATATAAATCAATGTATCTACCTATTATTGCTTAGTCCTCCAGACAAAGCAGTCATCAAAATAAAAAAGTCACAGTTGTGCATACCCCACCCTAAGACCCCGCTATACCACCTGTCACGTGCGCACCACGCCCGCATGCAACTTCCTCTCTTAAAGCAGTCCCAGATACAACCAGGGACATGTTGCCAACAAGGAGAGGGGATGGAGGGAGGGACATAGGTAGATACATAGATTTATATAGTAAATAATAAAATCAGTTCTGATTTAACTAATTAACCACAATAAATCATATGTATCTACCTATTATTGCTTAGACCAAAACAGATGAAAGCAGGGGGCATGTCCCAAACAACAAGATAGCGGGGGACCAGGCAAAAAGATGCTGACCCCAAAGACGCTGTAGCAAAACACCCCTTACTTGCAGGAATGTCCTTAAGATAACACGAAACGAAGGTGTTTGGCGAAAACCAGAAAGCAGCCTTCATAATGACATGAAGCGCTACCCCACTGAAAAACCCAGGAGGTACCAAAACCCCTGGTATCATGCGCACGAGGACGCACACCCTCCGAGAGAACCTCGGGACCCGCAGTTTGAACCGCCTCAACAATCCATCTAGAGATAGATCCCTTCGAGGCAGGTGGGACGGGCTCCCGCGTGATAAGAAACAGCTCAACGCTATCAAGGAAAAACCAAAAACCCAAGAGGGGCAAGGAGAAAACCCATCCACCTACCGACTCCTCTCACGGAGGAGTAGCAAGGGTAGTGGACAGTGGGAGTCCTGCAACCAACAACGGGCAAAGACCCCGAAAAAGACTAACCACAGCACAGAGCTTCTCAGAAGCCGAGCTTAGCAAGACAGATCTTGAAACAAACCGGGACCGGGAAACACCAGAAAAGTGCAATCGAGTCCAGTCAAGATACCCCAGGGGCAGGGGCAAAGCCCCCATCAGCCCTCTTGGCGGCTGATGGACTTCTCAGCCGAAGCCACAATCGGAGACTCGACATCGTCGAAACGTCGGGCGACGAAGCCTGCTCAAAAGCCTTACTAAAGCCTTACTAAATCTGGAATGTTCAGCTACAGGCCCAGCATGGTCATCACTACCAAGCTACACCGCACCTTAGGCTGCAAAGCTTGGTGCTAGAAGCCACCGTGTAACCGGGGTCTCTCTGTCACGGTGGCAACTCAACTGACAACCCGAGACATATATGAAGAAAACCGCAAGACAGAGTCCAAGTCAGACGGACGGACTGGGGGGGACCAACCCCCAAAAATGGGGCAAGGTGCCGATAGTAGCTGCCCCCGGAGGAGCACTAAAAACAGCTGGAGGCTTAACCCCAAACAAGGGCAGACGGCACATGGCGACAAGCCAACAGCAGCACCAGGCCTAAAAGGTTTGTTTGTTTATTTGTTTGTTTTTATTTCTGCATTTTCAAAATGAAACATAATCATATACATAAAGTAACAAATATTTCTTCATTTGACATAATTAAACAATAAGATGCATACAAACACAAATATAATTTCAATGAAAAAAAAGAAAAAAAGAAGATAAATTACAGAAAACGCAGGAGACCGCCATCATGAGC
Source organism: Strongylocentrotus droebachiensis (assembly GCA_035222895.1). Lineage (NCBI taxonomy): Eukaryota > Metazoa > Echinodermata > Echinoidea > Camarodonta > Strongylocentrotidae > Strongylocentrotus > Strongylocentrotus droebachiensis. Next base: position 19,410 of record JAVYIG010010750.1, read on the forward strand.
GGTAAGCCTGAAATCGATGGCGGCCTCGAGAGAATAGCGGCAAACTCTTAAATTATATAATTGTACACACGAAATTGATCAAGTGGGTGCAGTGAAAGTGCATGTGCAAGTGCGAATGGGGTTCTGGTGCGTAATGTTTATAATACAATACTATTGTATTTTAAGAGTTAATAAATTACAAATATATTCGAATTAAGAGACAAAGTTTAATGAGTAACGATTTTGTATGAGGATATAATGTGACGTTTTAGTGTCGCTTTAAAAGAATAAAGGGTCGAGCATGATTTAATTATTTTAGATAAATTGTTCCATAAATCGGGGCCATGGTGTCTGATTGATTTATGTGTAATCAACAATCTGGGATTAGTTAAATGAAAATTCTCAGAAATACGAGTTGGATAAGAATGAATTGTATTATTATGAACAAACAAATTATCGAATGAAGGTGGCAGTTGCTTATTCATGTATTTGAACATAAAAATTGCAACTTGGAGAGTATGTAAGTCAGTGACTTTTAAGGTTTTTAACTTAAGAAATAATGGGTCTGTATGGGCTAAAAAAAGAGATCCAGTACAAATACGCAATGCCCTTTTTTGTAATAAAAGAATTGCATTAAGTTTGGTTACACCACAATTTGCCCAAATAATATTACAATATGTTATATATGGAAGTACTAGTGTGTTATAGTCTACCATAAAAATAACGTAGTATGGGCCGGGCAAAAGAAATTTTAACTTATTTATGATTCCAACATTTCTGGATATACACATAGATACATAATGATCATTCCATGTTAAATTGTCGTCAATAAAAACTCCTAAAAACTTTAATGTCTTTTTTTGTTCGATTGCCATATTATCAATTTTAATATTAATACGGAAATTAGTCAAATGAGAATTATAGTGTTAAAAGTGCCTAAAATGTGTTTTTTTTATGTTTAATGAGAGCTTAATACACTTAAACCAGTTCAAAACTTTGCGTAATTCACAATTCAAAATATTCACTAATGATTCTAATTTCTTACGAGAGCAAAACATATTTGTGTCATCTGCAAAAAGAATAAATGACAATAAAGAAGATGTGTTTGATAAATCATTTATGTATAAAAGAAATAACAGTGGGCCTAAAATGGAGCCTTGGGGAACGCCACAATTAACGGAAAGTAAATCCGAATTAAGACAGTTACAATTAACATATTGTTTTCTATTTGTTAAATAATTCTTAAGATATGAGAGGACTTGGCCCCGAATACCATAAAAAGAGAGTTTTTTTAGTAAAATATTATGCCGGAGAAGCAACACCCTCGAACCCGAAACTGAGTTAGGTGTGACCGGGGCCGGCTCAAATGCCGGCCGAAGCACGGGCAAGGAAAGGAGTAAACCTCCGCCTGAAAAACTGTGGCGCCCCCCGGTTTACTGACAACTTCATTAACCCAAAATTTAACTCCCCCCAAAAAGGTGACAACTCTCAAGCCACAGCAGACACACTCGCAAACTTGGAGAATACATCTAAAAACGAGTACAGTGTGACCGGGCAGAGATAGGCGCCAAGCCACCGCCCGAACGGGGTCATAAATTTGACGTCAAACTTTGGCGCCTGCCAGAACAACTGGTAATGCCAGTTGCCCGAGCGAAAGAATCATCAAACCCCAAAACAAAGCCACCTGAGCGGATACAGAAACGGCCGACTGAAGCGTTTGACCACACACCCTGGCCGTCAAATTACCACTGCACCTCCTCAGCCCCTTGGCCGATGGGAACGGGACAGTATTACCGCCTCACTGTTTCACCGAAAGACTTAGCAAGCGCGGAGCCTTGGTGCTCCAAAGTGGTGAATGGAAACACCTCGCTTGAAAAACCGGGGTCACTCCCGAACCTAATGTCAGTTGCGAAACCAGGGTTGATTCCCTGCCTGACAGCACAGATTGTTGCAAAACAACTATGCACAGTCCGAGAGGCCCGCGCCTCCTACAAAGCTGGCCGTTCCCGACAGCCCTTAATAAACTGCAAACCACTCATGGTGGATGGACACAGCCCCACACGGACTGGACCCAGCAGAACAGTAGCCGTTTGTGAAAACACCCCGAAGCTCCGCCTGAGCGGTAGCAGAAAAGGCCGACATTGGCGAAGATTTCTCTTTCGCCTTCTTAGCTCCAGTCTCAGCCAAAACCTGGGTGGATGAGCCCTTCCGTTTCTTACCCGTAAAAATGGAGACGAAACAAACTTCACGACCATGCTAGAGCCTTAGCTCTAGCTTACGGGCTATGTAACCAGGGCCACGAACTCCATCGCTTCTCACCCCTAAAAACGGGGGACGAAGCAAACTTCGTGGCCGTGCTAGAGCTTCAGCTATACGGCCGGCGAGACCGGCACCGACTCGCTTACAACGCTTAACGGGAAGCCAAAAGTGAGCCAGAAAACCTTAAATTTCTCGGCAGCGATTACAGGCATCTCGCTAGAGAAAACAGGGTCCCTCCCGACACAGTCGGTCTTGAAAAACCGGGATATCTTTGCGCTTGAGGGCACGACTTAGCTCCAGACCCAGTCGAAGAAGGGTGGACGAGCTCTTCTGCTTCTTACCCCTAGATACAGGGGACGAAGCGAGCTACACGGCCGTACTAGAGCTTCAACTTCAGCTATACGGACGGTGTGAACAGGGCAACGAGCCTACCGCTTCTGACCCATAGATACAGGCGGCGAAAGTGAGGTACACAGCCTTAAAGGTACTATGTCCCTTTTGCAGCCAACCTCAAATTCTGTAGAACTTTGCAGGAATTATGAATATGTCATGTGTGTCCTATCTGTGAAATGTAGACGTTAGCAGTGTCCTCATATTCAAATTATGCAAGGAAACCTGTTTACTTGCTAGACTTCACTGTCAGACACTATTGAGTGACTGACTGGCTTTTTTTCTTCTTTGGTAATAACATACATGAAAAGAGTTGTAAAGGGTACATGAGCATTTGTCTACATCAATAACCCACTTCTTGTGATGGCCAAGATTAAACTGATTGAATCTTTGCGCAGCATAAAACGTATGACCATTCGGTACAATTGTCTGAAAATCAAGACTATTACTTTTGGGCTCTATAGCCCTAAAGTCGATTTGACAACTAAAAGTCATTATTTTCCCACTTGAAGACATTTTCAAGCCTCACCTTTTTTAGAGAAGTTCTAAATTAGTATTATCTTTCAAATGCAGTTGGAATTTAACTTTTTCGCTTTTTGGCCCGCAAATGGGACATAGTACCTTTAATAGACCCTCAACCTAACTTTACGGCCGGTGTGAATAGGGCCTCGAGCCCCTCCACTTCACACCCCTAGAAACGGTTGGCGAAACGAGCTTTACGGCTTTACTAGAGCTTCAGCTTTAGCTTTACAGGCGGTGAACATGATACGAAAACGACACACGGTGAGGGGCCTGAAAATGAGGCCCATTAACGTGCGACGGGAGCAGACTGGTCTGCTGAAAGGGGGCGGAAAAGTCCGACCACAAGCGCCGCCCAATACCTCCGAACTAATTACCTCTGTGTGAAAGCGGAGGCTGAACAATTCACTAGCTGGGTATCGACCCCAACTACCAGGCGTTTAATCACAAAACCAATGTCTCACACTATTGTCCCCACAAAGGAACGGATCAGCCGTGGCAATCCCCTCACAAAGAGTCGGGATGTCACGCAAAAAAGTCTGCCATGCACGAGAAAAATAAATTCTCCAAACAAGGCAAAAACCTCCAGCTCGTCAGCACTAGCCAAAAACCCAGCGAACAAAGATATATGCGAAGAGACAAAGAAAAATTCCTGTCATATCAGCCACCGCCGATACGGCTTATCTCGATCCTTGTATGCCTATGACTTGACGTAAAACCCAAGACTCAGCGCCAAGTCAACCAATTCATACTGACCACTCAAAGCTGAGGTAAGACCACAACTGAGTCAAACGACTCCTCTCCAGGAAAAGCACAGAGAAAAGCGGGCGCCGTAGACACAAAGCCTGACGGAGAGCCGACTTCATGGGGTGACAATCTTAACGCCACAGGAGCAACAACCAAGAATTCTGAAAAATAATCAGAATCTGAGGACAAAGAGCCCGGCTCTGAGACAACAATAGCCCGCGACCCAACCGAAGCTTGGGTGCTCGAACCCTTCCGCCTCTTACCTGCCGCAACGGGGGACAAAGGGGGCTTCTTGGCCTTGCTAGCTTTCTTAAGCTTGGCTCTACGGTCAGATTGACCTGGGCCGCCTTGCTTCACTGCTTCTTTAGAAACGTGAGCGAAAACCACTACAAAGTAGGTTTCTCTGCCTTGCTAGCTTTCTTAAAGAGATGGTTCATTGAAATGTGGAAAATGGGCAAATTACACCTCTACAGATTGCTGAGAACATTAACAAAATTAGCAAAGTACTTTTGAAACCCTCACTGTTGTGAGGAATAAATTAAATGCAATTTTGTTACCCTTTCCTGAACCCACTCACTAAGTGAATTGACGGCGTTATTTTACATGCGATACGATGACGTCACAATATGAACAACCAACATCACACATTCTGGACAATATGTTGGATACCCATTGTAATTTTCAGATATGGGTTATTTACGTTGTTTGTATATATTTACCGCCAGTGGTGATATTTCCTCTTTTTTGGCTTTTTGAATGAGATACACTGAATAAATGATACTTTCTACAAATGTTTGTTTGATTTTTATATTTTTTCCCGTCACATTTGAGCATAAAAATCAGAAAAATAATCACATATTCTGAGGGCACTTCAGCGTGTATGTGTCTGATCTGGGAAGGCAAAGGACATTTTGCATGCTGACCTAACGACTCTTTTGGAGTAAAATAGGCAACAAATTTACATAGAATTGTCCAGATATTAATTACAAATATGTGTGATAAGGCTGATTAATTTACATTTTGATAAATTAAGTCGTATAGGACCTGATAAACCGAGAGAAACAGATCAGTCCGGTTCGCGATTCACGGCTAGCTCGAGCGCCGGGCTACGGGCTAGGCTGGCTAGCAAGCTGCGCTAGATGTGATAGTGATGCACGCATATAGAGGTCAGTGTATTGCACACATAGTACATGCACAGAGTACGCACGCACAGCTACGGGAAACTTGAACGCTACATCGATGATATATTCACTCGCTTTTTGGAAGTTATATACCATTTATCTAGACTAACGTCAGATTAAGAACCAAAACCATGCCATGGAGGAGCCTTCTGGAGTATACTCAAGTATGTTTTCGTCCATATCCATATTTCCAGGGGATTTTGATGAAGGAAAAAAGCGTTAGGTATAAATGGGTACGGTACTCGAGAGTCAATGCAATACATGTGAATAGCACGCAAACTGCATCTCGCACCGTCGTCAATCAATTCAGCCGAGCGGCCCGCTGTTCATATTGTGACGTCACTTCAAAAATCAGCTGACTTACGATGTTTTGGGGGCGTTGAGTGGGTTGATTTTTCGTCAAGTTCAATCAACTTTTATAAATTTCGCTCGAATGTACAAGTTACACAAATGTAATGATTTTACTCAGTGTAATTTTTCGATTGCAATGATACCAAATTCAGTCAAGTTTGAAATCAATAAACCATCTCTTTAAGCTTGGCACTACGGTCAGATTGACCTGGGCCGTCCCGCTTTACTGCTTCTATAGAAACGTGAGCAAAAATCCTTACGGTCAGTGTAACAGGACCCTCACGCTACGATGCTTTGAGAGAAGCTTCAGCGATACCCCTTGCTCGGTGTGACCGGGACCTGTTCACTTCAACGCTTTGTGCGAAGCTTCAGCTAAACCCTTTGGTTGGTGTGACTGGGGCCTGCTCGCGTGAATGCTTCGTGAGAAGCCTCAGCAATTTTGTGACCCTGGCGTTCCACTGGGGTGAACTTATACGCACAGCTAGCTCAAACTAAAGAGCTGCACCGTTAACACACACTTCAACAACACACAAGGTATGCACAAAGAATTCCCGTAACATTCAAGTAAACACACACAGTGTAAAAGCCCTGGTACACAAAAAACTGTGCCCGGGACTGAACTCAAAAAAGGAAGTTCGCTTGGCAAAAGTGAACACTAATTACTGCCAAACTAAAGTGACTGAGGGTTAAAAACTGAACCAAAATGTATAAAAACAAATAGGAACTGGAAATGACAGAAAGAAAGGCACCCAAAAACACCGCGAGTGACTTATCTGTACTCCTTATCGATTGACTGCGAAAAAGAGAGAGGAAGTTGCATGCGGGCGTGGTGCGACGTGACAGGTGGTATAGCGGGGTCTTGGGTGGGGTATGCACAACTGTGACTTTTTTATTTCGATGACTGCTTTGTCTGGAGGACTAAGCAATAATAGGTAGATACATATGATTTATTGTGGTAAATAAAATCTTCCACTCCTGGATAATCTAAATTCCTATGGCTAATAATTCAACCCCCCCCCCCTCACCCCTTGCTTTAATTACAGTGACAGTTTAACATCTGAGAACCAACAAAAGACCAACAAAATATTCCATTGTCCTGAATGGCCCAAAATCAGTTATTTGGAGTTAGTTTGGTGGTGTGCCTGCGATTTCACTCACCCTGCAAAAATATGTTTAATAATAATAATAGCTCACATTTATAATGCGCATTTTCCACTCCCTGGGGAGCATTCCAACTCGTCGCCATTTTACAAGCGCCACTTTTTGTTAAAAACATGGTGCACTCACCCGTCCTGACTTCATAATCTTCTGGCATGTGGAAGATGGGCTGAAAGTTAACATCTTCCACTTGCTCCACCTTCTCAACAAGGTCCATGCAGAAGGTGAAAGATGAACCCTGAGACTTGGCTATGTCGGTGAAGGACAGAGCGGGTTTGCTCGGTGTAGAGGATGCTGATGAGGCGTCCGCTTTGGATTCGGAATCAAAGATCGAGGACTTTGATTTGACAAGAATAGAAGAGAAGAAAAATGGTACAAATTCAGCATCAAGAAGATTACTAACTGAAGTCAAAAGAGTTTCATCTACATTGAATCTGAGCCCATGGACTTTAGAGTGACCCAGAGGTATTTGGCAGGAATCAAAGAAAAGAATACTGGCATACAAATGATAGAAAGAAGATTAGTAATCAGACTTAAAGATACTATGTCCCTTTTGCAGCCAACATCAAATTCTGTAAACCTTTGCATGAATTATGAATATGTCATGTATGTCCTATCTGTGAAATGTAAACATTAGCAGTGGTCTAATATTCAAATTATGCAAGGAAACTTGTTTACTTGCTAGACTTCACTGTCAGACACTATTGAGAGACTGACTGGCTTTATTTTGTCTTTGGTAATAACACACATCGATCCCCTTTACAGCTCATTTTATGTGTGTTATTGTGTTATTACCAAAGAAGAAATGGGTCAATGTCGCTATTCATAAGGTCCGCTATTCATAAGGACCGCTTTTTATAATTTGAGAAAAGGGTTATTATTCAGAAGGGGCATTATTCATAAGGACCGCTATTCATAAAATCAAATAGGAGGGTTGGTATTCATAATATGAGAAGAGGGTCGCTATTCATAATACGAAATTGGGGTCGTTATTCATAAGGGTCCCTATTCATAATATTAGAAAAGGGTCGCTATTCATGACACGGGAAGAGGGTCGCTATTCATGATACACGAAGAGGGTCGCTATTCATAATACACGAAGAGGGTCGCTATTCATAATACACGAAGAGGGTCGCTTTTCATAATACAAAAATGAGGGTCGCTATTCATATTACGACGAGAGAGTCGCTATTCATAATACGAAATGAGGGTCGCTATTCATAATGCAGAATGAGGGTCGCTATACATAATAGGCGAAGTGGGTCGCTATTCATAATGCGAGCAGAGGGTCGCTATTCATAAGGGTCATTAATCTTAATCGATGAGGGTCGCTATTCATAATACCAAATGAGGGTCGCTATTCATAACAAAAAATGAGGGTCGCTATACATAATAGGCGAAGAGGGTCGCTATTCATAATGCGAGCATAGGGTCGCTATTCATAATAAGGGATGAGGGTCGCTAACTCGCTATTCATAATACCAAATGGTAGCGTAGCGTAGTTTAGATAAACTCGCAAATAATAGGTAGTTACATAGTTTTATTGTGGTAAATAATATATTTATCTGTGCACTGGACATTATTATGGAGTGATTATACAGATTTCAATACTTGGTGGATAGAATACAACCATACATGTTTTCATGCAATACACAAAGTGTGTGTGGGAGGGGGGGGGGGGGGGGGGTAATACGTTTCCAATACTCTGTGGATAGCAGACTTGGCACTTGGTTGGTTGGTCCTCCAAAATACTTGTCTGAGTTTTAACTGGTGGTGCAGCAACATGGGTAATAAATTGCTATACTCAATTACTTTTAAGAAAAATGAGTTACATATATATGATCCTCTCCCACTAGTTTACAAACTGTAAAAATATTTTTGTAAACTGCAGAGGCAAATTTTGTCATCCTTTATACAGAAAGGCATCTAATTTGCATAAAGTATATTCACAGTAATAATAGTTGATTTCCCACTAAACCTACATTTACATGTATTCTATGGGGTGAGGTTTCCTTTAGGACATGCAGACAACACAGAAATATGTGTTATAAAATGTTGAACGGCTAAGGTTACTTATTTTTTGATGAGGTCAATGTTTTTGTTCTAACCTGTTCTCTCCTCATAACGATCCTATAGGCAAGATCTTGAGGGTTGTAGAGAACCTTGATGTCTCCTACACCTCTCTCCTTCCATGCCTTTGCGTCACAATCGTAACGGTAGAGCTTGGCTCGGTGACTGAACTTCACTTCTTCTCCTTCCTCTCCTACAGATTAAGAATTTATTGTTTTTAATACGAAAAGAAAAACATACTTAAATTATATTAATTATAGATGCACTGATATAGCACAGCCAATAAACAAGTACATGTATAATCTACTTTGTTTAAAAAATATAGTTACATTATTACCCTGGCTTAAGCCAAGCTACCATAGCAATTAAGGCACTCGATCTTGCATTAAAGGAATTTCTTCCTATCAGGTACCTTAATTATACCTATGCCGAAAGTGACAATGTTAAGTACGTTGACAGGGATACGGGCCAAGTATACACTAAACCAGTAACCCGACACATGCTCCGGCGACGATTACTCCGGTGACAAATGCTCCACAGAAAGCCACGAATTGCTCCGCGACTTTTGCTCCGCCACATTTGCTCCGACGTCAAATGCTCCGCCGACAGTTGCTCCGGCGACAATTGCTCCGCCAACATTTGCTCCGACGACATTTGCTCCGCCGTCAATTGCTCCGCCTACATTTGCTCCGCCGACAATTGCTCATGGGTTATTTTTTGTTTTTGTTTTGTTGTTGTTATTCAGGGCCGTAGCCAGCATTTTAAGAAGGGGGATGCGTTTTAGTTCCTTGAGTCGACCTTCTTTCAACAAATGGTGATTTGTTTTTTCTTGGGCACAATATTATTTAAGGTAATAGTTAATCCCTTTTTGGTAAGCGATAGTATATAGCGAGAGAGCAAGAGAGAGAGAGACAGAGCTAAAAATGTAGACTTATCATCAATATTGAATAGCATCTTCCTGCTTAATTTCCTTCCTTAATTACCGGTAAATGAGAATTTTTATACCATAAACTGCCGAGCGAGCGTTTTAAACCAAAGAATTCTTTTCAACCTTGATGAGTATTAAACAGAATTTTCTTGCTGTGGGACGGGTCAGGCACATTCATAGCGAGCGGGCGGTTTTAAGCTTCCGTCCTTCTTCGTCTGACAAATATGTCAAATGAATATGTTTAAAATTATAATCGCGAGTTAGAGTAGCAAGTGAGCAATTTTTTTTGCACTCCTCTTTTGATAATAATTATAGGCATATTTTTTCCCATAAAGTAACTGCGTCTTCTTGTCCCGTGAAAGGGAGGGCACAAACAAATTTAAGGGGACGTTTATTGTTAGTTTTTTATTTTTTAATTTGGCGAACAAGGAAGGTTAAAATCATAGGTTATAATCTTGAAAAAAATCTTTCTACATTACACCCTCTTTGAATCAAATGGGCAAGTATTATTCAGGATTGTTTATTCCTCGTTGGCGAGCAAGCTTAGCGAATGGTCGAAATCATTTGGCTTGCCATTTCATATTGAAAAGCATCTGCATGCGTGCCTATAGCTTCGCTTTTTAATCACTGATGTACAAAATGTACCTCGAAAATAAGCTATAGTGTAGCGAGCAAGCGAATTTTCATCCTTTTCATATAATAACTGAAAACCATCTGCCTGCCTACCAGCCCTTTTCTTAATCAATGATTAATTCACGAGCATGTAGGCCCATATTTTATGCTTCATTTTATTTCTCATTTTCCCCGACGTGTCGCAACGCCGCGCCGGCAGGATTTACCACGAAAGAAATATTGTCGGCGGAGCAATTGTCGGCGGGAAAAGTGTCGGCGGGGCAAGTGTCAACGGGGCAAGTGTCGGCAGAGCAACTGTCGGCAGAGCATTTGACGTCGGAGCAAATGTCGCGGAGCATTTGTTGTTTTTTGCAGAGTATTTGTTGGCGGAGCAATCATCGGCGGAGCATGTGTCATGGATTCACTAAACCATGTAATCCTGGTCCATTGATTTATCCATCACAACACATAATTATCTACTTAATATTGTAAATTGTATATAAAGAAAAACATAATCAAATTATAATAGTTATAGATGCATGATAAAGCACAGCCAATAAACAAGTACATGTATAATCTACTTTGCTTAAAAAACATAGTTACATTATTACCCTGGCTTTAGCCAAGCTACCGTAGCAATTAAGGCACTCGATCTGGCATTAAAGGAATGTCTTCCTATCGGGTACCTTAATTACCTATGCCAAAAGTGACAATGTTAAGTATGTTGACAGGGATATGGGCCAAGTATACACTAACCCATGTGATCCTGGTCCATTGACTTATATCCACCACAACACATAATTAGCTACTCAATATTGTAAAGTGTATGGTATAGTCATGGTATTCTTGCCATTGCACTTGCTAAAATGATGCAATTGCCTAGTACGTAACTTTGGTTCTAGCTAATAGGTATGCATAGTAAGCAAGTACAATAACTCAGCATAACAACAGCTCTGAATAATTCAGATACATTCTACACAAAATAAATTTGTGAAGATTTCACTATAACTGATACACTTTTGATCCATTCTCTAAATTCTGCCTTCCTGGTTTCATATCCCTCTTCTTCAGAGCAAAACAAAACAGGGAGGTATCACTCTTGCACTTCGCGAATCCATTACACGCTTGGAGATGTGTCAGAAGGAGAAAACCCAAAGATAAAATCTTCCACTCCTGGATAATCTAAATTCCCATGACTAATAATCCAACCCTCGCCTCACCCCTTGCTTCAATTACTGTCACAGTTCAAAACAAAGTTGTACCAACAAGACAAACATTTGAAAACCAACAAAAGACCAATTTTTTCTTTACATTGTCCTGAATGGCTCCAAAACAGTTATTTGGAGTTGGTTTGGTGGTGTGCCTGCGGTTTTACTCACCCTGAAAAAATGTACTTTTTGTTAAAAAGTGGTGCACTCACCCGTCCTGACTTCATAATCTCCTGGCATCTGGAAGATGGGCTTAAAGTAAACATCCATGCAGAAGGTGAAAGATGAACCCTGAGACTTGGCTATGTCGGTGAAGGACAGAGCGGGTTTGCTCAGTGAAGAGGATGCTGATGAGGCGTCCGCTTTGGATTCGGAATCAGAGATCGAGGACTTTGATTTGACAAGAATAGAAGAGAAGAAAAATGGTACAAAATCAGCATCAAGAAGATTATTAACTTAAAGGGACTATGTCCCATTTGCAGGCCAAAAAAATGAAAAAGTTAAATTCCAACTACATTTGAAAGATAATACTAATTTAGAACTTCCCTAAAAAAGGTGGGGTTTGAAAATGTCTTCAAGTGGGAAAATAACGACTATTAGTTGTCAAATCGACTTTAGGGCTATAGAGCCCAAAAGTAATAGTCTTGATTTTCAGACAATTGTACCGAATGGTCATACGTTTTATGCTGCACAAAGATTCAATCAGTTTAATCTTGGCCATCACAAGAAGTGGGTTATTGATGTAGACAAATGCTCATGTACCCTTTACAACTCTTTTCATGTATGTTATTACCAGAGAAGAAAAATAGCCAGTCAGTCACTCAATAGTGTCTGACAGTGAAGTCTAGCAAGTAAACGGTTTTCCTTTCATAATTTGAATATGAGGACACTGCTAACTAACTGTTACTTTTAAATTTCACAGATAGGACATACATGACATATTCATAATTCCTGCAAAGTTCTACAGCATTTGAGGTTGGCTGCAAAAGGGACATAGTACCTTTAAGTCAAAAGAGTATTATCTACATTGAATCTAAAACCATGGCCTTTAGAGTGACCCAGAGGTATTTGGCAGGAATCAAAGAAAAGAATACTGGCATACATATGATAGAAAGAAGATTAGTATTCAGACTTAAACTTCCCTATATTCTACTCGTTCAGTCAAACCAGGCCCTAGCTTTAAAGTCATGATTAATAAAAGGAAAAAGTAGCTCTCAGAATAATTTCCTTTGTTAAACCAGATTTCAAACAAAGCCTACCGTAAGCCTAGCGCAAGTTAAAATTTTAGTTGAATACGAGCTCAAGAATTTTAACATCACTGAATCTGAGCCCAAGGTCCTCAAAGTTACCGGGGCAAGTTTGGCAAGAATTGATGAAAAGAAATTTGGTAAATAATTGGTAGATAGCAAATTCAACTCACATTTCAACAATTTTTGGGAAATACATGTAAATTAGCTGTATAGAATTCAATCTTCAAAAATTCATACCGCTTTTTTTTATTAAAAAAACAACCTTTGAGTTAAGTTACTTATCTTCTTTCTACCTATTATAAAAGTGTATTGTCATTGTGTATATATTTGGCAAATTTGCATACTAAAAGCAAAACAATTAGCTACATGCAGTGATAAGCATTCATCGAACCAATGACTCATATGTAAATATTCAAGTCTGATAAACAGTCTAATCATTATCACTTCATATACTGTCATTTGATAATGTACACTTATCGGCACCTGCATGTTATGGTTGTGATAATACACTCACATTGAGGGCACTCGAGAATGGGTACCCTTCCTTGGTTTCACCTGCATCTGGTTTAGCTGAAGGAACAATGATGGAGAACCCTGAATCAGCCTTGGATTTGTCCTTGCCACCAAAGGAGAACTGAGGTATGTGTTTACCAAAGGTGAACTTGTCTGTGAATGGGTACCCTTCCTTGGTTTCACCCGCATCTAGTGCATCTGGTTGACCGAAGGCGAACCCTGCATCAGACTTGGATTTGTCCTTGCTACCAAAGGAGAACTGAGGCATGTGTTTACCAAAGGTGAACTTGTCTGTGACCAAGTTACCACCTGGAATGGTTGCGTCAGTAGAAGTTGACGGTGTTGCCTCGTTGCTATCGGCTGCACAAAATGTGAAGCCTGTTGAATGTGCCTTGATGACACCATCATTCTCCTTAGGCTTCTGGGTGTCGTCCTTCTTTTCTCCAAAGACGGATCCGGTTGAAGGTGGCAAATGAGATAAGAGGCTGAATCCTGCAGTGGTTGAAGTTGTCGGCTGAGATGAGAGGCTGAATCCTGCAGTGGTTAAAGGTGTTGGCTGAGATGAGAAGCTGAATCCTGCAGTGGTTGAATGTGTCGGCTGAGATGAGAGGCTGAATCCTGCAGTGGTTGAAGTTGTCGGCTGAGATGAGAGGCTGAATCCTGCAGTGGTTGAAGGTGTCGGCTGAGATGAGAGGCTGAATCCTGCAGTGGTTGAAGGTGTCGACTGAGATGAGAGGCGGAATCCTGCAGTGGTTGAAGGTGTCGACTGAGATGAGAGGCTGAATCCTGCAGTGGTTGAAGGTGTCGACTGACATGAGAGGCTGAATCCTGCAGTGGTTGAAGGTGTCGACTGAGATGAGAAGCTGAATCCTGCAGTGGTTGAAGGTGTCGACTGAGATGAGAAGCTGAAACCTGCAGTGTTTGAAGGTGTCGGCTGACATGAGAGGCTAAATCCTGCAGTGGTCGAAGGTGTCGACTGAGATGAGAGGCGAAATCCTGCAGTGGTTGAAGGTGTCGGCTGAGATGAGAGGCTGAATCCTGCAGTGGTCGAAGGTGTTGACTGAGATGAGAGGCTGAATCCTGCAGTGGTTGAAGGTGTTGGCTGTGATGAGAGGCGGAATCCTGCAGTGGTTGAAGGTGTCGACTGGGATGAGAGGCTGAATCCTGCAGTGGTTGAAGGTGTCGACTGAGATAAGAGGCTGAATCCTGCAGTGGTTGAAGGTGTCGGCTGAGATGAGAGGCTGAATCCTGCAGTGGTTGAAGGTGTCGACTGAGATAAGAGGCTGAATCCTGCAGTGGTTGAAGGTGTCGGCTGAGATGAGAGGCTGAATCCTGCAGTTGTTGAAGGTGTCGGCTGAGATGAGAGGCTGAATCCTGCAGTGGTTGAAGGTGTCGGCTGAGATGAGAGGCTGTATCCTGCAGGAACCTTGAATGCTACACTTGACGGTGCAGCACCATCAGTGGTTGTTGAGTCGGGGGTGGCACCTTTCGAGGCAGAAGAGTTTCCAGACAAGCTGAATCCAGTGGGTATCTTGAAGGCGACACTGCTACCAGTGGTACCTCCAGCGGTTGGAGGACTTCCAAAGCCAAATCCAGTCCTTGCACTGCTTGGCTCGGCTCCAAAGGTTAAACCCGATGGAGAAGCAAAAGCTCCACCGACGGCACCTTTACTTGCACCAGCGCTGGTAGAAGGTTTGGGGTCTGTACCTGGCTTTGGTGCTGTACATGCAATGCAGGCAGAAGACTCCACTTTATTGTTAGTGTAACAGGCGTCGCAGTCCCATGACCCAGGCTTATTGGCAAACTTTGCTGCAAGTGTAGAACTTGTGCGAGGAGCACCGGCACTGGCACCCTTAGCACCAGAGGAAGGCACTGCCTTGGCACCTGGCTTGGGTGCAGTACAGGCAACACAGGCAGGAGACTCAGCTGCATTGTTAGAGTAACAGGTGTCACAGTCCCATGAACCAGATTCATTGGCAAGCCTTGCTTTCAGACTTGCTGATGACTGTGAAAAAAAGAAAAACAAACAACAACAAAATAATTTAGTGGTAGTAACACCTACATGTACATCATATATATCATGCACATATCCTAGGGGATGCTCATAGGCACTCCTAAACCTGGCTTTTGCCAAGTTGCAAAAAAGATCTGCAGCAGGTCTGCCGCAGATCTGCCGCAGGAGTATGCGGCAGGCTCATTTCTTTGCTATCCATTAACAGGTTCTCAGAATATTGTGATTACAAGCTGTTTTTCATATACATGTATGACCCTTTGATCTTTGACCTCATGACCCTAAAATCTCATCAGTTCATTGGCTCTGCAAGATACATACATGTCCTGAGTTTGATAGTAATCCATCCATCGGTTCCAATGATAATGCGTTCACAAGCTATTTTTGCATACATAATGAGCCCTGTGAACTTTGACCTTTTGACCCCAAGATCTAATCAGTTCAATGCCTCAGCAAGAAACACACATTACCCAAGTTTGGCGGGAATCCATCAATTTGTTCTTGAGATGTTACTATTATTTGTGACAAGTTTAAGCACAAAGTGGTGCCTTCAACTGCACCTCGCAGTAAAATAAAGGTCCTTCTCGGCATTGGTTTTTGAAGATGGACCTGGCGAGCTGCCTGCGATAAAGGATTCCATTCTATTTCTTGTCTTTCAAAATATAGCCAGGGTCTTCAATGTTCACCCTGCAATGATACTTTTCAAGTCGAGATTCATGCTGTTGTGAAAGGAGTGAAATGATCGCTATGTAGTATGTTTTTATATTCTTTAGAATGCATGCAATGTTAACTTCTATAAATCAATACTCTGTGATTCAAACTTTATGATTCTGAGCAGATTCATAGTTTTTTAGCAATTAAGGTCTTACCTGTATCTTTGGCTGAGCTGCTGCAGGCTGGAGAGTGGCCTTTGAAGGTGCTGCAGGCTTGACGACACCCGCTGTTGAAGGAGCAGATGTGGAGAAGCCATTGAATGGGGATGCAGAGGAGGAAGTGATGGCTGGCTTGGCTGAAGAGGGCAGGGGTTTGGCAGTGCTTCGCGAGAAGGAGAAGTTGCTGGAGACTTTACTTGGTTTAGAGGTGGCAGAAGCAGGGCATGGAGTAAATCCTGTGCACTTTTGTTGAGAATGGAGGAACGAAAGCATACAACATAATGGGAAGAGGTACAATTCATGCTGCTATTTCAGTCATTAGGATGACATCACACAAAGACCTAGAAATTGATGAATTCCTTTGTTCTGGCAACAAATAAAAATTAAGAGTTTTGTGCACATGTGATGAAATTTTGAAAAGAAAAAAGCAAATTTAAACTAGTGGGGCTGGAGCAATCAAAACCTTTTATCAGCAAAATAACTTTAGATGGTAAACAGGCACTTGCTAAAAAAATGTCTGAGTACATGGATGCCAGAAGAAAATGGGCTTTGAGAACCGGTCCACAGTAAAAATCATGAATTATGACAGACTGGTACCAAGAAATAGAAGGGTTCTATTCTACTTCTTGTCTTTCAAAATATGGCCGGGGTCTTCAATGTTCACACTGCAATGATACTTTTCAAGTTGACATTTATGCTGCTGTGAAAGGAGTGAGATAATCGCTATATAGTAGGCCTGAGTCAAACCGTTTAGCCGACGGTTATCCGACCGCATTCATCAAAACCGTTTGGCATTTCTCGCTCCATTTAACCATTATTTGTTTACATTTTGGAATGTGCTAAGAGCCGATAATAAAGATAATCAAAGAAACCACAGTGTAATGTTACACCCTGGCAGCTGGGCGCCAGTTGTCTGGCAGGAGTAATCTCTATGAATGAATTTGTAACCATCCATGATCTCACCCTCTTTATTTCCCTTCTCTCTGTGTTCATCGCTCATGTACCTTTTCTTATTGTTGCACTTTCAGACAGTCAGTTCCTCTCACTTCCCTTCTCCCCGAGTCTCTCTCTCTCTCTCTCTCTCTCAATATTAATATCAATCCCTTGCCGACTCGGCCCCCCTTATATATATAGATAAAATACAAAAATAATGATAATAATAATATTTGCATTTTTAGAAATATTAATCAACAAATCAACAAAGTCTTGGACATTGTGTGTAATTTAAGTTTTTGATCTTTCTTCAATTCACAGTCACCCTTTCTCATGTTCTATCTCACTTGTCTTACTTCTTCACTCTCTCCATGGTCCATGCATGGACTTACTGCATGCTCTCTCTGGTCACACACACGTACACGTACACGCAATCCACCTCAAATATCGGCGCCCGAATACACTGTACAAACTTTCATCATACACACACACATATGGCGAACACATGGCTTTTGACCTCGCACTGAACTAGGTCCATGACTCCATGCACATTCGGTCACCAACCTGTAATTTATGCTGGTATTAAACTCCACCCACATAGCTAGAGATGCTTCCTGATTGGTCACTAACATTGATCAGCTCATTGCTGGGTGTGTCTTGGGTGTGTGTGATCAAGAAGGATACACAAGCTGGTATCTCTTTGGTGTGATTACACACTTGCACATTCATACAGCAATGATACGTGCAAACATGATTGCAGAGGCATATATATAAACACATCACAGATCAAGCCATCTTCACATCAACTTGACCTCAATTGTTTAAGGTAACTTTGCTAGGCTTATCATGATATCAGATGAGGAATAATAAGACATTTTTATGTTGTTTGTTATGGTCTCTGTTTACTGGGTTGACCCAATTTGTGATGCTCAGCCCGACGGGCTGAAGACCAGCAGGTGTTCCAGCTACAGCACAAAAACCGTATTAAATGACTCAGGCTTACTATATAGTATGTTTTCATATTCGTTAGAATGAACGCAATGTTTACTTCTATAAATCAATACTCTGTGATTCAAACTTTATGATTCTGAGCAGATTCATAGTTTTTAGCAATTAAGGTCTTACCTGTATCTTTGGCTGAGCTGCTGCAGGCTGGAGAGTGGCCTTTGAAGGTGCTGCAGGCTTGAAGACACCCGCTGTTGAAGGAGCAGATGTGGAGAAGCCATTGAATGGGGATGCAGAGGAGGAAGTGATGGCTGGCTTGGCTGAAGAGGGCAGGGGTTTGGCAGTGCTTCGCGAGAAGGAGAAGTTGCTGGAGACTTTACTTGGTTTAGAGGTGGCAGAAGCAGGGCATGGAGTAAATCCTGTGCACTTTTGTTGAGAATGGAGGAACGAAAGCATACAACATAATGGGAAGAGGTACAATTCATGCTGCTATTTCAGTCATTAGGATGACATCACACAAAGACCTAGAAATTGATGAATTCCTTTGTTCTGGCAACAAATAAAAATTAAGAGTTTTGGGCACATGTGATGAAATTTTGAAAAGAAAAAAGCAAATTTAAACTAGTGGGGCTGGAGCAATCAAAACCTTTTATCAGCAAAATAACTTTAGATGGTAAACAGGCACTTGCTAAAAAAATGTCTGGGTACATGGATGCCAGAAGAAAATGGGCTTTGAGAACCGGTCCACAGTAAAGATCATGAATTATGACAGACTGGTACCGAGAAATAGAAGGGTTCTATTCTATTTCTTGTCTTTCAAAATATGGCCGGGGTCTTCAATGTTCACACTGCAATGATACTTTTCAAGTTGACATTTATGCTGCTGTGAAAGAAGTGAGATAATCGCTATATAGTAGGCCTGAGTCAAACCGTTTAGCCGACGGTTATCCGACCGCATTCATCAAAACCGTTTGGCATTTCTTGCTCCGTTTAACCGTTATTTGTTTACATTTTGGAATGTGCTAAGAGCCGATAATAAAGATAATCAAAGAAACCACAGTGTAATGTTACACCCTGGCAGCTGGGCGCCAGTTGTCTGGCAGGAGTAATCTCTATGAATGAATTTGTAACCAACCATGATCTCACCCTCTTTATTTCCCTTCTCTCTGTGTTCATCGCTCATGTACCTTTTCTTATTGTTGCACTTTAAGACAGTCAGTTCCTCCTCTCACTTCCCTTCCCCCCCCCCCCCGAGTCTCTCTCTCTCTCTCTCTCAATATTAATATCAATCCCTTGCCGACTCGGCCCCCCTTATATATATAAATAAAATACAAAAATAATGATAATAATAATATTTGCATTTTTAGAAATATTAATCAACAAATCAACAAAGTCTTGGACATTGTGTGTAATTTAAGTTTTTGATCTTTCTTCAATTCACAGTCACCCTTTCTCATGTTCTATCTCACTTGTCTTACTTCTTCACTCTCTCCATGGTCCATGCATGGACTTACTGCATGCTCTCTCTGGTCACACACACGTACATGTACACGCAATCCACCTCAAATATCGGCGCCCGAATACACTGTACAAACTTTCATCATACACACACACATATGGCGAACACATGGCTTTTGACCTCGCACTGAACTAGGTCCATGACTCCATGCACATTCGGTCACCAACCTGTAATTTATGCTGGTATTAAACTCCACCCACATAGCTAGAGATGCTTCCTGATTGGTCACTTACATTGATCAGCTCATTGCTGGGTGTGTCTTGGGTGTGTGTGATCAAGAAGGATACACAAGCTGGTATCTCTTTGGTGTGATTACACACTTGCACATTCATACAGCAATGATACGTGCAAACATGATTGCAGAGGCATATAAATAAACACATCACAGATCAAGACATCTTCACATCAACTTGACCTCAATTGTTTAAGGTAATTTTGCTAGGCTTATCATGATATCAGATGAGGAATAATAAGACATTTTTATGTTGTTTGTTATGGTCTCTGTTTACTGGGTTGACCCAGTTTGTGATGCTCAGCCCGACGGGCTGAAGACCTGCAGGTGTTCCAGCTACAGCACAAAAACCGTAATGACTCAGGCTTACTATATAGTATGTTTTCATATTCGTTAGAATGAACGCAATGTTTACTTCTATAAATCAATACTCTGTGATTCAAACTTTATAATTCTGAGCAGATTCATAGTTTTTAGCAATTAAGGTCTTACCTGTATCTTTGGCTGAGCTGCTGCAGGCTGGAGAGTGGCCTTTGAAGGTGCTGCAGGCTTGAAGACACCCGCTGTTGAAGGAGCAGATGTGGAGAAGCCATTGAATGGGGATGCAGAGGAGGAAGTGATGGCTGGCTTGGCTGAAGAGGGCAGCGGTTTGACGGTGCTTGGCGAGAACGAGAAGCTGCCAACGGCTGGACTTGGTTTGGAGGTGGCAGAAGCAGGGCATGGAGTAAATCCTGTGCACTTTTGTCGAGAATGTAGGTACCAAAGCATACAACATAATGGGAAGAGGTACAATTCATGCTGCTATTTCAGTCATTAGGAATACATCACACAAAGATCTAGAAATAGAAAAATTTCTATCCTCTGGCAAAAAAAAAGATAAAGAGTTTTGCTCCACTGAAAACAGATATCTCATTCCTTGGTAAGAATTTAAATATACTCGTCTCAAGCACATGACTACCTTTTGAAGTTCTGAGCTCATGTAATGAAAATAATGTAAAGGAAAAAGTAAGTTTAAACTAATGGCGCTGGAGCAATCTAAATCTTTTATTAGCAAAATAACTGTAGATGATAAACAGCCACTTGCTGAAACTAGATGGAACTTCGACTGCGCACAGTTGAAAATGATGCCTCCGCTGTAGAGCGATTTCACAAACCAAAACAGAAGCAATTTTTAAATTCAAGTTTAATTGTAATCTATTAACAGGTTGTCAGAATATTTTGATTACCGTGCAAGCTATCACAAGCTATTTTTGCATACATAATGAGCACTGTGACCTTTGATCTCGTGACCCAAAAATCTACTCAATTCATTGGCTCTGCCAGATACATACATGGTTTAAGTTTGGCAGGAATCCATCCATTGGTTCTTGAGATAACGTGATCACGAGAACGGGACGGACGGACAGACAACCCAAAAACATAATGCTTCCAGCTACTTCGTAATGGAGGCATAAAAAACTGCACAAACAGTAATAACTTACCTGTATTTTAGCTTCCTGATCAGCCTGTATGGCATTATGCTCGTCCTCTTTCCTTGATTCATTTTCACCTCTGTTTTCATAATTTCTTGGCATTAAACGGTCAGCAACGTCTCTTCCACTGTTGTCTACAGCACCATTGATTAGATTACGTTTTTTACTTGAGCTGTTTTCTTGAGCAACAGTTTCTCCTTCTTCACTTTCACCATTGTTTGATTCATCAAATCTAATCACATTGCTACTGCCCACATCCCCAATGCCATTTTCCTCCTGACCGGTAACCCTCAATCGATTAACTTTGTAGTAGTCAAGTCTTTCTTCCTCAAAGCAATGAGCTGGTCCATAAATTGAGCTGGAGGCAAGTTTGTAGGAAGCGGAAACTGCATCACTGTTGCCACCACTCTCAGCATGGTTTGTGGATGTAGAACAAGCTCTTGACTGATCAGCCGCGGAGCCTGCACCTGTCCTTGAGGTAGGCATTCCAGATGATGCAGTCCCAGAGGCAGTTGCCTCTTGGTGTTGGTCAACTCTGGACATTGCATGTCCCCCACCGTTATCAGGTTCAGTGGATGACACCCCTGAAGCACTCTCTGCAACAATGGTTGCATGTGTCCTTGTATCATTGTCAACCCTGAGCCTTGGGGACGATGGCTGAGGACTCTCCATCTTGTCCCTGTTGTCCTGCAGAATTCGCAGTGAGCAATGTCCAACTTGCCTCGGGACACCGCTGGATGGTCTCACAAGTCCCCTGCTGGACTTCCCACCAAAGACTGGAGATCTTAGAGAACTGCTGGACTGAGATTCAGCAGGAGTCGACCTTCTCAGTGACACCGTTGCAGTCAAAGGATTCCTTGTTGTTGTGTTCACAGGAACAACCTTCACATCCGCATCGCTTTTGTCTGAACTTGAAGATCTCTGCTTTGCCTCTCTCTTTCTGGTCATCTCAGATTTACTTGTCCAG
This sequence comes from Strongylocentrotus droebachiensis, assembly GCA_035222895.1. Classification (NCBI taxonomy): domain Eukaryota; kingdom Metazoa; phylum Echinodermata; class Echinoidea; order Camarodonta; family Strongylocentrotidae; genus Strongylocentrotus; species Strongylocentrotus droebachiensis. The sequence goes on from JAVYIG010010750.1 coordinate 41,526, forward strand.
CACTCTCCAACTGTACGCTTCTGTACAGGAGAAACCTTACTGACTAGGGTTCTGCAACTGGATACCTCATCAGCAGTCCTTAAATTTAAAAATCCTGTTGTCCTGGAATTGTTTTGGACACCAGAAGACCTACTGACAGACCTTGACAAGAATGGACTTTTGTGATTAGGCTGTGGAAAAAGAAGATAGAGCAGTTTGTTTATCAATAATTTCTTCACACTCTGCAGATAACAAAATAATTCTCCAATTTGTAGTAGGAAAGAAAGATACCCGTCAAATTATATTATTATATTCTTTTTGGATTTTAAAAAGCATTCAATAATGTATCCCATTTTTTTCTATTTCATGTACTACGTAAATTTAATTTTAAAGAATCTTTTATCACCTGGATAAAGACCTTTTATACTGACGCCATTGGTCGTGTGATGAATAATGGATGAATTTAAAAAAAGGTGCTTATTGAAAGAGGAGTTCGCCAGGGTTGCCCATTATCGGCATTACTTTTTAACTCTTTGCCCGCCACGTACACAATCCCCCCTGTGCCACATTGTTTTTAGGGTGCCACTTTAGGAGGGGTTCTGCATGGACTATGCTTATTCAACTCGCAATAACTTTTGATTGGTGTACTGTAATGAAAAACTTTGTGTAGCAATATTGTATAGAAATTAATAGTCTTGCCAATGGTATCATTTTTGTAATGTATATTATCATAAATTTTGAGATTATCAACTATACATTTTGTATCCAAGTTTTCGTTTAGAAGGGTATTCTATACCTCTTATATCTAATACTTTGTTATGGAGGTTTATGTCCTGAGTTAGTTCATTGAAAAGATGTATTCATGAGCTTTCACTACATACCAAATTCATGTGTTGAAGGTCACAATGAGCCTGGTAATTTAGGATTGAATAAAGAGTAAGCCGACAATGAACTAATCTCCTATTGAAATTGACCCTGGGTACTTTTGAATAGACTTCCTGTCTCTTGATTGTACTTTGATGACCTTTATTGTGTCTGTAGGTATGTAACATTCTATTATTACTTGCAAGGCTGTGCAAGCTATTAGAATTGAAAGAAATGAATAGAAGAACTTATTGATTTTCTACACTAATAAGGCAAGCCATGAACATAATGTATGCTTGAAACATGTACTAAGTTATGAATTGTAGAAAGCTGATGTATAATAAATAAGAATAAATATATTCGTCTACATATGTAGTCTCATATTGACATGTTCATTATAACAAGAGGTAGACAGAGAGAGGGAGAGAGAAAGAAAGAGAATAAGAACGAAGAGACAGGCAGATTGGGAAAGAAATAAGAAGAGACAGGGAGAGATAGAGAGAGAGAGAGAAAGAAAGAGATATAAGCAGATACAGAAAATGAGAGTGAGAAGATAGAGATAGAGGGGGAGGGGAAGAAGAAAGAGACAGGCAGATAGGGATATAAATAAGAAGAGACACGGAGAGAGAAAGACAGATAGGCAGACAGAGAAAGACAGAGGCAGGTTGAGATAATGAGAGTGAGAACAAGATAGAGAGAGGCAGAGAGAGGGGAGGAAGAAAGAGACAGGCAGATAGGGAGAGAAATAACAAGAGACAGGGAGAGATAGAGAGAGAGAGAGAGAGAGAAAGAAAGAGATAAGCAGATACAGAAAGTGAGAGTGAGAAGATAGAGATAGAGGGGGAGGGGAAGAAGAAAGAGATAGGCAGATAGGGATATAAATAAGAAGAGACACGGAGAGAGAAAGACAGATAGGCAGACAGAGAAAGAAAGGCAGAAAGAGAAAGTGAGGATGAGAAGATACAGAGGGGCAGAGAGAAATAAGAAACAATGAGAGAGAGAGAGAGAGAGAGAGATAGCGGCAGATAGAGAAAGTGAGAGTGAAAAGAAGATATAGGCAGGGAGAGGGGAAGAAGAAAGAGACAGGCAGATATGGAGAGAAATGAGAGAGAGAGAGAGAGAGAGAGAGAAAAGAGACAATCAGATTGCGAAAGAGACAGACAGACAGAGAGGAGGATAGATAGAAAGAGAGAGATAGAAGGAAAAGGGACGGTCGGAGACAGAGAAAGTCAGGTATAGAGAAATAGAGACAGGCGAAGAGAGAGAGCTAGGGTACTTTATGTTGAATTATTCCCTCAATGCTACAAAACGCTTTCACTCTATTTAATTCTCTATCATCCACACTTTCCTTGTTAGTCACTCAACTTCTCTACATGCATCTCATCTCATCCCACAACTCAACCACACTCTAAAAAGTGTTGAATAAGAACTCCCATAAAAAAAAAACAGTCACTTTTTTGAAAATAATAAACGACACAAGACAATCAAATTTGCAAATCAAATTGTAACTATATTGTTATTCCACACAACCCGAAAATAAGGCATTCATATATTGCATATCAAATTGTAACTATATTGTTATTCCACACAACCCGAAAATAAGGCATTCATCTATTGCAGATCAAATTGTACATTGTTATTCCACACAACCCCAACATTTACATGTAGTTCAGCTTCCTGGTGAAAGCATACCAAAAAATTACATCATGAATGTATACAAATCAGAACACATAACAAAATAACTGCATTATCATTATTTATCATAGCTTAGATAATGGACCATTATGTAAATTAAACTTGACACAGTCATGACAGTTATGTATTCAAAGAAAAACAAAAACCTAACATTTTCACTGTATGCATTGCTTGTCAAAATGTTATCGCAGTATGAAAGTATTACTGCACACGTAAAAAAAAAAAAAAAAGTGAAGAAGTCCCGTCTCCTCCTAATAGGGGCCATCCTAGCTCATCAGAATATTTGCAAAAGCAGTTTCAAAAACTCAATTTTTCTCGGAAAATGTCAATGTAAACAATGTCTGCGAAAGCGGTGCAATGAAGTGTGATGTGTATACAATGCGAAGCACGCGTTACTATTGTGTGTGTGTGCGTACAATAGAATTAAATGCGTTCCGTGTGTATTGTGAATGAAATGTGACTTGAGTCGAAGTTGGCAGCCCGCTGTATGTTCCGCTAGTCGAACGAAGCGGGAAAAGAGTTAACATAGTAGTGGAAATATTAGCATGCAAAATAAGACAAAATAAAAAGATTAAAGGGATTGATATATTCAGTGTTGATTCAGGTATTGATAGTTCAAAATTTTTCCAACATGCAGATGACACGACATTATTTGTGTTAATGATATACAATATATTATGAATGAAATTAACGATTTTGGAGACTATGCAAGTCCGAAAATGAATTGGAATAAGATAGAAGTTATGAAACTGAATACTGTAGATAATTTTGTTCATGATAATGCCATTATATATAGAGATCAACCTGTTAAATATTTAGGAGTATATGTTGGCGAAAATAAGAAATTGTTACAAGATTTAAACTGGAATGTAACTAGATGGAACTTCGACTGCGCGCAGTCGAAAATGATGCCTCCGTCATAGAGCAATTTTACAAAACAAAACAAAAGAAATTTTTCAAATTTAAGTTCAATTGTAATCCATTAAAGGGAGGCTTAACTACTTCAGCAAGAAGGGATTAGACCACCTAGTAAGCCATCGAGGTCACTGTGACAGGTGGCTATCTCATTAACTCAGCTCTCATTTAACATAAGAAAAAGAGGATCATGGGGGACAAACAGGCACCGATTTGGGAAGTTTTCTATATAGAGGGAGCCAGTAGCTACAAGTAGGACAGTGTGCCTTTAACTCTTATCCTGCCATGAGACTGCTAGCGCGCTATTGTTATAGTGCCATGTGCACGCGAGCGTGCTATCGATTGAAAGCCACGTTCATGCTAGCGAGCCACCGCTACGGTGCTTTGTGCGCGCTAGCGCTCAGATGTAATAACAGTTATTGTTCATGCCCATTGCACCGTGCTGAGTGCTTTTGCAGCGCTATTGAAAGTACCATTGCGTGCATCAGATTATCGGCTTTGGATTACGCGTCTTTGTATACAACAGTCAGATTGGATTTTCTCGAGTAATTCAGCGATTTTTTTTGTTGTAAAGATTTAAATAACACGCACTTGAACCAACCTTAAAATTAACTTGGCACGCAGGAGATTAGCACTGTGGCACAATAGGAATTAGCACTGTGGCACTGGGTGCATTGTATGGGTGGCAGCTTAAGAGTTAACAGGATCTCAGAATATCGTGATTACAAGCAATTTCTCATATACATATATGACCCTTTGATCTTTGACCTCATGACCCTAAAATCTACTCAGTTCATTGGCTCTGCAAGATGTCCAGAGTTAAAAAGTAATTCTTCTGGCAGTTCTAATGAGAATGCGTTCACAAGCTATTTTTGCATACATAATGAGCCCTGTGACCTTTGACCTTTGACCTCGTGACCCCAAAATCTAATCAGTTCATTGGCTCTGCAAGATACATATAACACCAAAGTTTGGCAGGAATCCATCAAACGGTTCTTCAGATAACGCGATCACGAGCTGTTTTTGCATACATAATGAGCCCTGTGACCTTTGACCTTTGACCTCGTGACCCCAAAATCTAATCAGTTCATTGGCTCTGCAAGATACATATATGACCAGAGTTTTGCAGAAATCCATCAATCGGTTCTTCAGATAACGCGATCACGAGCTGTTTTTGCATACATAATGAGCCCTGTGACCTTTGACCTCGTGACCCCAAAATCTAATCAGTTCATTGGCTCTGCAAGATACATACATGACCAGAGTTTTGCAGAAATCCATCAATCGGTTCTTCAGATAACGCGATCACAAGAACGGGACGTACGGACGTACAGACGTACGGACGGACAACCCGAAAACATAATGCCTCCGGCTACTTCGTAACAAAGACATAAAAATGTCTGGGTCAATGGATGCCAGAAGAAAATGGGCTTCGAGAACCGGCCCAAAGTGAAATCATGATTTATGACAGACTGGTACCAAGAAATAGAAGGGTTCTTTTCTATTTCTTAACTTTCAAAATATGGCCAGGGTCTTAATGTTTACCCTTCAATGATACTTATCCAGTTGACATTGATGTTGTTGCGAAACAGGTGAGATAATCTCTTTGTTTTCATATTCATTAGAATGAAACCAATTTTTATTTCTATCAATCAATACTCCGTGATTCAAACTTTATGATTCTTAAAAAAAAAAAAAAAAAGTTTTGAGAAAGGTCTTACCCGTATCTTTGCCTGAGCTGCTGCAGAAGTAGGAAGAAGTGAAGCAGGGGAACCCCCTCCAGTAACAGCGGTAGCTGCTGTTATAGCCAGGCTCTGTTTTTCAGTAGTATTCTGTGGCTCGGGACTCACTTTGCTTGGTTCCGCTGTGCCCAGGGGTCTGGTTGGAGTCCCTGCAAAGGAACTCAGGCCTGGTATGGTCACGGGCGGAGTCGCGTTTTCAATGCCCCTCTCAGGGATGTCGATGAAGCCCCTGGTGAGTACCTGGGTGGGGGCTGCAGGGGTAGGTCTGGCTGCAGCTGAGGGGGATGGGGAGCCTAGTGAGAAATTAGCCAGGGGGACAACACCATGAGACTTGGATGGCATTCCACTGGTGATTGAACCACCTCATAATAAGAATGGACCCAGGTTCAAGACGTTTCTCAAAAACATGTGTTTCAGGTCCAAATTCTACGAAAATATACGTTAGTCCACATGGCATTATATCTACAAAATTGTATTCCTGAGGTTAGAATACCAACTCGGACCACTGCAAAGGACATCATTTATAATAGTCAAAAATTGTCTTTTAAGTTTCACAGTAATGCACATCAGTGCTGTTTTGTAATACTTGCATTCATTGCGACTGTTATTGATAACATTTGTAATTTTGTACGTTTATGCTTCTAAACAACTTCATTGGTTTATATTTACCCTAAAAATAAACAGGTTTTAATTCTCACGTCTACAAGTAACATTAACATCGAACTCTGCCCCCCATTAGTGAATCTTCAAAGTCGCTTTTGTTTGATGCCAAATATTAACATTGTATTGAATCAATTTTATATCTAGTACTTTTGAAAATGCATGCGAAATGGACTATAAGTCTGAAGACTGGAAGTAGCACTTCTTGGTGGAGAACACACACATCAAGACAGCAAAGCAAAAGAAGTATCCTCTTACTTTTGAACATGACAGGCTTGTCGGCCGAGGTCGAGGTCCCGCTGGCCCTCCCTAGCATGCCTTTCTCTTCCATATCTGGGCTAGGCTTCTGAGGGGAAGCCCCCTGGATGCTAGCTGCTCCTGCTCCTCCAGACACTATGAGACGCTGGTTGTAGGCTGCAGTCGCAGATGTTTCCTGCTGCTTTTGCTGCTGGATGAAAAGTATATTAAGACCAAAATTCTTTTTAACTCCTTGAAAAATCTACAAGTCTGCATATATATCATCACATTTCACAATTCATCAATTGAGATCTTCATTTTCTTCCTTTTCCAACCTCACTGAAGTGGAAGTCAGTAACCATTGTCTTGACAGGTTTGCGCTAGTTTCCCAAGCAGATGTACTGATAATCATCAAGTCGCATAAAATGAAACCATGTGACCTAGATCCCCTACCAGCGCCCATTCTTAGCCAGTGTATAGAGCTTCTGCTTCTGGCCATCACGGACATTACCAATGATGACTCGCTAGAATGTGGAGTTTCCCCTTCAGCACTCAAGTCTGCTTTGATTTATCCCACCCTCAAAAGACCGTCTTTGGATGCAGACAATTTGAGAAACTATAGACCGATCTCAAATTTGCCATTTTGGAGCCAGGTATTAGAACGAGTAGTCTCAAATCAATTTAAGAATACCTTACTGCAAATTCCCTTCTTGCACCCCGACAGTGTGCCTATCATAAAAATCACAGCCTAGAAACTGCGTTACTTCGAGTCCAAGACGATATACATTGTGCTCTGCAGAAAACCTGTTGGACGTGTGGGACGTTTTAAGAACATCTAGAACGTCCTGGGAACGTTGTGAGAACGTGCACAAACCTTATAAGAACGTCTAGATTGTCAAGAAAACATTGTGAGAACCTTTAAAGTATGTCTAAAATGTCTGCAGATATTGTAAGAACGTTCAGAGAACCTTTAAAGAACGTTCAGAAAACCTTTTAAGAACGTCTAGAACGTTCAACAAACCTTTTAAAAACGTCTAGAACGTTCAACAAACCTTTTAAAAACGTCTAGAACGTCCTGGAAACGTTTTGAAAACGCTCAGAAAACCTTTTAAGAACGTCTAGAACGTACTGGAAACGTTGTGAGAACGTTCAGCAAAAGTGTTAAGAACGTCCAACATACAGTGTATTTTTAATAAACGCTAAGTCACACATGTATTTGATTGATTTGATGAATTTATTATCAAACATATTTACAAAATATGTACAAAGGCTTGGCAATGCAGTACATCATGTACATTTGAAAAAAAGAGTATTGGTATTTCCCGAAGTGCCCCCGAAAGAACATACAATTCTAATATTCAGAATAAATTGTTATTTGATCAAAATCGGTTCACAAACGGCTGAAATATCCATAAATATATTTTTATTCAAAATATTAAAAATGCTTGAAGACTTCTTTGAAGAAAAACAATCTGAATAGTTCTTTAAAAAATCAATTGATATAGATATTTAATTATTATTTCAAACAAACATTAAATACAGAAACTGAAAGTAACGGGTCATTTTGAATAATAACAGGGGTTTTACTTGGTCGTTTGTAATTATTACCGTACTTGGCACCATGCAGGTTTTGGTTTTAAAGTTAAGTTTAACCAATACTAAACTATCCCTTTAAAAATATAGATACATAACGCATGAACAATCTACAAATAATACACAATAATCTGATAGATGAGTTGAAGATATGTCATTAACTGGCCAGTATGAATACTCATATCTTCACGGGTCTATGTCTCTATGAATATACAAGACAAGATAAAAATGAATAGTGTCAAGAATTTGGCAGCACACATATAGCAACTTTGGTAACACACTTTATAAAAGCAATTTGAGTTCTTTACAGAACCTATAACTTGTCTTGCATTCTCCAAAGAATGTTGGCAATTCATGCCAAAAAGATGCCCCAGCAAATGATTAAGAAATCTTTCTATAATAAGTCTTGATCTTTGGTAAAAACAATAATGCATAGAATTTCTTTGTGTACTATATCAATGTGCACAAATTCACCAGAACCTTTTAACAAAATGTCACAAATTATCAATAAATACATGTGAATAACTGATTTAGCTATGAGCCTCCACCCAGGATTAGCTTCATCATCCGGTGCAAATTATAACTACCGGTATTCAAAAGAGTACATGTATTTACTTTCTCATCAACTTCTACAAGTGATTAAAATGTGACTCATTTTAAGAAGTCACATTTCAAGTGACAGTACGTCAAAAATAAAACAAGGAAGCTACACTCGTTTCAGCTCTACAAATTGGCAACACTGATGACATCTACTGTGAGTAGCTATCCAACAACTTTAAACACAAAATTTCATATATTAATGACGAATATCTTTCTACACAACATGCTTTGACTATGGGGGTTAGAAAACGTGAAATTTTGTGTACAAAGTGAATTTAGAGCTACTCAAGATGTCATCAGCATTGTCAATTTGAATAGCCAAGAGTATGTAAAAAAGAGTAGTTTCCCTATTTTGTTTTCCTTACCGAGTTTGCCCATTTCTTATTTTTAATTTTGTTCAAATTTGTCTCCTTTGATTGAAGCAGTGAAATTTTTAGGGTAGATTTCCCCTTTAAATCCAAGTAAAAAATAGTCCTTTTGATCGACCAAAGATTTCGTGGGCAGGTCAAGATTTCCCAGAAGCCTTGCATTGGACCTTGCATCTTACTTCAAATATAAAATCAACACAAAACACGTGAACAATCTATAAAAAGCTATTTACAATAAACTGTTAGAAATGAGTTGAAGATATGAATTATTAACAGGCAAATATGAATACTCATATTAAAGGGTCTATGAATATAGAAGACAAGGTTATAAATAAACAGTGTCGAGAGTTTGGCAGCACACACATGTTTCAGCATCCTTACAAAAAGTAGTAAATTTACAGACCTATACAACTTGTCTTGCATGCTCCAAAGAATGTTGGCAATTCATGCCAAAAAGATGCCCCAGCAAATGATTAAGAAATCTTTCTATAATAAGTCTTGATCTTTGGTAAAAACAATAATGCATAGAATTTCTTTGTGTACTATATCAATGTGCACAAATTCACCAGAACCTTTTAACAAAATGTCACAAATTATCAATAAATACATGTGAATAACTGATTTAGCTATGAGCCTCCACCCAGGATTAGCTTCATCATCCGGTGCAAATTATAACTACCGGTATTCAAAAGAGTACATGTATTTACTTTCTCATCAACTTCTACAAGTGATTAAAATGTGACTCATTTTAAGAAGTCACATTTCAAGTGACAGTACGTCAAAAATAAAACAAGGAAGCTACACTCGTTTCAGCTCTACAAATTGGCAACACTGATGACATCTACTGTGAGTAGCTATCCAACAACTTTGAACACAAAATTTCATATATTAATGACGAATATCTTTCTACACAACATGCTTTGACTATGGGGGTTAGAAAATGTGAAATTTTGTGTACAAAGTGAATTTAGAGCTACTCAAGATGTCATCAGCGTTGTCAATTTGAATAGCCAAGAGTATGTAAAAAAGAGTAGTTTCCCTATTTTGTTTTCCTTACCGAGTTTGCCCATTTCTTATTTTTAATTTTGTTCAAATTTGTCTCCTTTGATTGAAGCAGTGAAATTTTTAGGGTAGATTTCCCCTTTAAATCCAAGTAAAAAATTGTCCTTTTGATCGACCAAAGATTTTGTGGGCAGGTCAAGATTTCCCAGAAGCCTTGCATTGGACCTTGCATCTTACTTCAAATATAAAATCAACACAAAACACGTGAACAATCTATAAAAAGCTATTTACAATAAACTGTTAGAAATGAGTTGAAGATATGAATTATTAACAGGCAAATATGAATACTCATATTAAAGGGTCTATGAATATAGAAGACAAGGTTATAAATAAACAGTGTCGAGAGTTTGGCAGCACACACATGTTTCAGCATCCTTACAAAAAGTAGTAAATTTACAGACCTATACAACTTTGTCTTGCATTCTCAACAAGATGTTGGCAATTCAATCCAAAAAGATGCACCAACAAAACTGTTATGTCGCTGATAAAGTTTCTCCATTATTAGCTGAAATGGTCAAATTTGGTTTCAATACGAGTTTTAGGATTTTTGCATTGCCCCTGATTGAAGGTATCTTAATCTACCTTGAATGAAAATTCGGTGTTCACTGGTTCGGTAAACGGCTCCCTCAGGTCTTCCACATCAACGGCCGCTCCCGATTTGGATAAAAGCAGTTTTGGTACCAACTGCGTCAGCTGCTGCTGCCCTTCCTCCAGTCTCTGCAGCATACACAGTACCTGCACTTGAAAATTGCCTGAGAAGAAAAAAACAGACACATAAAATGCATTATAATAACAGTTCAAGTCATTAAAAAGTTTGACAGCAAATTAATTGGATATTTTGAGTCATTAAAAAGTTTGACAGCAAATGAATTGGATATTTTGGTGAGATATGTTTGATAGCTGTCCAATTAAGTCACTTCAGGAATATATCACCCAGCTTCAAAGACAACACCTGTGCAGCGCTTCCAACAAAGTATACATACTGTAAGGATTTAAAAGCGACTCTTCTGTAAGAAAAATATACCCATGCCTTGTTGATAAAATAAAGTACATGTATGCCGAAATAATCTGTCTCTCTGTTCCAATCCAACAGTATTTTAGTGTAGCAACTTAGTAAAAATGGCAAACGTTGTTTTGTTAGTTTATACGCTCTAAAACCCCTCAAAAACTTTTGTTTGTGAAATGCTATCTGAAAAAAACTTACTTTCCGAAGCCCGAGCCCTTGCTGGAGTTGTGGGTTGGAACTGAAAAATGCGATGTGGACTTGGACTTCGCATTCAGTTTCGGCATTGGTATCTCTGCTGCCACAGCCTTAGTCGTTCCTCCGCGTACATGTTGTTCTCCTGGGTCTGAACCGATTCAAGTTCTAAAAAACAGAGACACATTGAAGATGTTACAAGGGATATCAAGACATGACAAAAGAATTCTCATAAACTGAACAAACTTTTGGGTAATGCAAACTTCTTGTTCAAAATTTACGCCGAGATTACAAATTAATTTCCAGTTTTGCCGGAATGGTGCCACATTTATCAATCATCATTTTGCATGGCTGGGACACAGAGCAGGTCTAGCTTTCCCAAATAAATTATCTTAGGTTTTCATCATCTGTTGGATTTTGAAGAAAACAAGAAATAAGATGTAAATTATACGTCTCTGGCCGAGCCAAGCACTACTGACCATCAAGAGACAAATACTTACCAGCGTCACTTCCGGAATCACTTGAAGATTTGCTAAATCTCTGGGGAAGACGTCTCTTTCGCTTCTACACAGCATCATCTTCCGTTTCCAGGTTTGACGTGTCCTCTGCCTTCCTGGCGATGTTTTTGCGCTTTCACATAGTTGCCTGTATGTAAAAATAAAACAAATCAATCCTTAAGTTAATCTACGTTATTGGAAATCAATTTCTTTAAATAATGTGTCATCTGAACTAAAAAGAATTTTTTTAAAGGGACGAAATTGAGAACAAGATATAGATCTAGGTCTAGATATTTCTATAAAAACAATATCCATACCAAAAAAGGTGGTTTGGGAGCTATTTCAATTGCCTAAAAAACAAACCTGTTGTAATAGGGGGTGGGATAATATAGGGGGCTGCAATCTACAAGCCCAGCTTTTCAGCAGTCCCCTCCATGACCAACCTGTTTTATATGCCTATTGTACACTGTGGACCAATTACAAATATATTGTTAAGTTTCATTGTTTTACAATGCAATCCCATGTACTTTATTTATTTTGTTGGAAATGGAAATAAACAAAATGAAATGAAATACAAAGTTGCTAAATGGTGGTGGAGGGAAAAGCATGGAATGTTCCACTCCCGCGGGATTTTAAATGCTATTGAGGGAAGAGTAAATAAGTCAAGAAATGAGATGGTAGTCGAGGGACTTATTTTCTTCACGAAATAGCATTTTGAATCCAGAGTGGAACTTTCCATGATTTTTCCAGACAGCAAAGTTAACTACTCAACTGTTTTAATCATCCAATTACCATGTAATGTAATGAGCCATGCGCACATACCCACTCTAGCAAAGAGTCAATGCTATTATGCGTATTGACCTCTAGCACTGCACTATGTGTTAATAGGCAGCATTTGCTCAAAAGGAATAGTCTAGTCAATACACACATAATACACAAATGCACATAATCATGCCGATGCGGCTGTAATGTAAGCAAAGTTTGACAGTAGACGAACAATTTGTATTTCTAAATTGTTCTTTCTAACAAAATAGCATCGGTAAGTTGAAAAAATTGTATTTTATTAACAATTAGACTCTATAGGCCTAGATTTAGATCTACTGCTATTTAGGTGTCATCAATTGTCACTAAAATACCGATTTTTAGTGAAAGAGTTTTGTACAGTGGTGTTTGAAATGTTGAGTATCAATAGCACAGCTTTTAATACACAGCCAAGATAGTAATGCAGCTATGTATGCACTAATTAACTCCAAGAAGCTCCGACGCCGTTCGGCATCGGAGCTTCCTGGAGTTATATGTGTGCATAGCCTAGCCTACCCAATTACCAGTCAATACAATGAGAGTTTCAACGGCCTGCACAAGCGACATAGCCTACTTTTAGTTTCAATGCAAATAATCAATATTTTATTTCATTTTACATGCTTCAAAATCAATCAAACAAAGCTTAAATTCCTTACAGATATTACAATGTTAAAATAACGCTTACCTCGGTGTCGCAGTCTAACAGATTATTTGAAATCTCGAAGTCACGTCATCAAGCAGTCAATTCGTCAGTCAGTTTAAAACACGCGGCAAGCTCTGGATCAGAGCGAGCGCGCCGCACCGGTACGATTCACTGACCTCTACAGTGGTACGATTATATACGGTGCGTCCGCAGTTGACCCCCCTCTCCCCACCATGTACGTACGCACTTTGTATACACATGGTTGAATGGAGCATCATAAGTGGCGTAGCGCGGTCGGACTGATTGGGATGGGGGGGGGGGGGGGGGGCACAAACATTATGTGAGGGGAAGGGGTCACTGCTTATGTATTTTTTTTTTTCTTTAAATAATGTCACCTTATGTTTTCTATTTTTTTTTCCCTCAAAATTATTGGGGGGCACGTGCCTCCCCCCCCCCCCCCATCGCCACGCCACAGGAGTGCATCAGTTTGACATACCTCGACCCCCCCCATACGTATGCATGTGTCCTGATTTCGCCAGCTGGTATTTTTTAAGAAATATTAATTTGGACATTAAAAATAAATTCAACAAAATACGTCTGAATAAAACGTTCTGTCAACGTTTTACAGGACTTATCCAAGAACGTTTTATTTGTAACGTCCAAAAAACGTTTTCTGAACGTCTTCAAAAGACCTAGCTCTGCAGCGAATGTAAGGTCCCAACTTAGACGTTATATAAACGTTTTTTAAACGTTTAATATGGACGAAGACGTACGGAACCTGATAAGAACGTTCTGTAAACGTTTTAAAAACGTTTTGTGTTTGCTGGGAAAATTTGTAAAATTTGTAAATTCCTCTCCAAGTCATCCACTGAAATCCTCGTCCACGCATTTATCAGTTCACTCCTTGACAGTTGTAATAGCCTGCTCCATGGAATTCCGGAAAAAGACATGGCCAAGCCGCAGAGAATCCAAAAATGTGCAGCACGTCAAGTTTCTCTCACCCCCAAAACATGACCATAAAATAATAATAATGTCAAATTATATAGCGCACATATCCATTCTAAAAGACAGCTCAAGGCGTTCTGTACAATATCACAATAATTATACAGTATTAAAAAAATATGGCATAAACAAATGGTGCTTAAGCCTCTTCTTTAAATATTTCAATTGATGATGGTTGTCTTATTTGAATGATAAAGTGTTCCATGAGTTGGATGCAATATTAATAGCAAAAGCCCTGTCCCCCCATTTGTTTTTGGGTTCGGTTGTACATAACTGGAGCTGTGAACCTGAATGTAAATTCTCTTGTGGGGTGTACGGTTTCAAAATCTGATACAAGTAATGAGGTGAAGAATGAAGAAGTGTTTTGTAAGTAATGAGTAACAGCTTATACATGATTCTTTTTGAGACTGATAACCAATGAAGAGATTTAAATATATCTGAAATACTGTCTGATCTACCACGGAGAGTGACGAGCCGAGCTGCCATGTTCTGAACTCGTTGCAGACGGGCTATTTGACTTTGAGGAAGGCCAATATACAATTACACCAACTCTTAAACAATTGCATTGGCTTCCTATTAGATTTCATGTCCAGTTCAAAGTTCTTCTTTTAACTTTTAAGTCTATACATGGTCATGCCCCAAATTATCTTTCTGAAATGATTCAGTTATACACGCCCAATAGGCCCCTTCGTTCTGCAAATCAAACTCTCTTGACAAAAATACCAAATACTTTGGGGATAGGTCCTTTACATGCTTTGTTCCACATTTGTGGAATTCTCTTCCAGCATCCATTCGTTGCATCTCTGATATTACTTTGTTCAGATCAAAATTAAAAACTAATCTAATGGAAAAGGCATTTTCAATCTAGTTCTTAAATTACCTTGTTATATTACGTTTGATATTTTCACTTTGATTTTCTTGTCATTTTTCAATTTCATTTTACTTGCATCAACATCGTAAAGCCCTCCGATATAATTTTTTTAATGAAAAGCGCTATATAAGTAGAAGTTGTTATTATTATTATTATTTTCCCTTGCTGATACCTCTCTTTAGATCTTCACTTTGAATAAGTAGCATTTTTAAAATTTATTTCTATATCTTCATCATGACACATACAAATCATGGATTTAAAAAAATATATAAATAAACCAAAATCAAACAACAACAAAATAACTCCTTTAAACGAAAAACATACAGGTAATATTAAGTAATTCCAGGTAACAAAATGATTTTGGTTCACACAAAATTTGATATTTTTTCCTTTGTTTTGTGTGGCTACATTTCAAGACCATGTAAAGTGCAGAATCTAAATTATATTTAGTGACTTGGGTAATAATGTAAGCACTTTACTCAGTCACATTGTAACTGGTCATTATTATTATAAGTTACCTTTAGGCTCTGTAAAGCAACAAGCTGTTGTGGGGTACCCTTCTCCTCTGGGGAGCTACCAATCGAGGAATACATCCCGTACAGGCTCTCCAACGGACCACGACTGTTACTTCTTGGTATTGACGCCATCATACACATATCTGTGTGTTAGAAGATACAAAAAAATAAAGTGCAGTATGCTTAAATATTGCTTAAAAACAAACGATTTACCACATCATACATCAAAACATGCCTAAAGGTGGCAATTAATGAACACTCCCATTCCTGCTCTCTAAAATCAATGAACTGACAACAGGACTTTTAATCAGGAAAATTCATCTACAGTGAAATCTGAATATAAATCCACTCAAGGGTGCACAAGAAAATTGGTCTCTATAAGCAGGTGGTCTTTATGTACAAGTTCCTCTAGTACAGGTTTCTATCAGAAAAGATCGTCAATGGAAACCAAAAATTTGGTCTTCAACTCTTTATAGACAGGTAGTCTTGACATACAGATGGGTCACTAAAGCAGGTTTCACTGTATATATACCCATTTTGTGGGCCCACAAAAAATCCCACAAAATCCCACAAAAAATCTCACAAAATCCCACAAAATCCCACAAAATCTCACAAAATCCCGCTGCAGAATATATCTAGGAGGACTTTTTGCAAACAGAAACAGGGAGAAAATACACCAGCAGGAACTTACTTTGTCTGGAAGTCAGTGGGTGTGTCGGCCGCTGAGGTTGCTGGGGTGCTTGCTGGGGCAGCTTAGGGGATAATGTGACTTGGGGGGCTGGCGATGGTGTCCCAGGGACACTATGGTTGGCTGGTGTGGCACGAGCTGGTATGGAAGGGGCTGGTGCAGTGGGGGCCTGGTTGTGAGCTTCGGCTTGTTGAAGCTTGATCTCTTGAAGGTCTTTCTGTGGATTTGAAATCATATGGTATGGTGAAAAGGGGTCGTTTAGCGTGGCACAAGCAGATGTGGCGTGAGCTGGTGCAGCGGAGCCTGGTGCAGAGGGGGCTGTTAAAGAAGGGGCTGGTGCAACGGGGGCCTGGTTGAGAGCCTTGGCTGGCTTGTTGAAGCTTGATCTCTTGAAGGCCTTTCTATGGATTTGAAATCATATGGTAGTGAGGTTTTGTGGTCGAGTGGATAAGCAATCTGACTGTAGATCACAGTTAGGTATAGGTCAAAGTGTAAAAAGTGCTTTTCTGTTTACTTTCTGTCCCATTTGCAGGCCCCCAAAAATGAAAAGGTCAAATTCCAACGGCATTTGAAAGACAATACTAATTTAGAACTTCCCTTAAAACAAAAGGGCTTGAAAATGGCTTTAAGTGGGAAAATAACAACCATTAGTTGTCGAATCGACATAAGTGATACCTTCTTCTTCTTCTTCTTGATTTTATTTGGCAATCAGTCACAGCTGATTACTTTTGCCACACACTATTTTATGAATTATTTACCTAAGCAATAGTCTGATTTTCAGACCCTTTTGCCGAATGGTCGTACCTTTTGTGCTGCACAAAGATTCAATCAGTTTAATTTTGACCATTACAAGTAGAGGGCTATCGATGTCGACAAATGCTCATCTACCCTTTACAGCTCATTTTATGTATGTTATTACCAAAGAAAAAAAAAGATGTCAGTGAGTCACTCGATAGTGGCATTGAAGTCTAGAAGGTAAAGGTTTTCTTTCATAATTTGAATTCTTATGACATTTTCATAATTCCTGCAAAGTTCTACAGAATATTCGGCTGCAAAAGGGATATAGTATCTTTAAGATTGGTGTTGTTTAAGTGTCATTTATTTGTGCGTATGTGCGTTATTGAATTAACTTTTTATAAAATGTTTTAGCGATGTGGTGATTCTTGCAGTCAGGAGAAAAGTGACTTCAAAAGCTGGTCCACAAATATTAACAATTACGATCATTGTTTAATAAACCAGGTATCAAATGCTAAAGCAACATGGTGCAACTTACGGTGAGTTGAAGGACGTGTTCCATGAGCTCAGCGTAAGATTTCTTGAGTTCAGCGTTTGATTCAATGATCTTATCTTCTCTCTTTATCAGTCTTTGATTCTGCTCAAGGAGATGTGAGTGAGACAGTTTCAGGGCTGCCAGATAACATCGGCTCGGGACAGGACACAGCTAGGATGTGGAAGGAGTAAGGAATATTGATTTTTTTTTTTAAATGGGTACTTTTTCACTGGAATATTTGTAGGTACATGTGATATAAATACAGGTAACATCTCAGAGTTTTCTGCTAGAATTACTGGCTTGTATGACATAACATGAACAGAACTGTTACAGCATAATCATAGAATTTTCATCTCTTTTACATTTAAGTCGTGTATTTTATGAGGAGGCGCGATAGCTCAGTCGGTAGAGCAGTGGTCTCGTAATCCGGTGACCCGGGTTCGAAACCAAGGCGATGTGCTTGTGCCCTTTGGTAAGGCATTAATCCTCATTACCAGGTCCCTCGGAGAGGACCTAAAGCCATCGGCAGTCTGGTTGCTTACTTGCAAGCATTTATGTTTTCTTAGCAGTCAGGTAAAATAACCACCACCACCAATTTCAACTCCAGCACCGATTTGCAGGTTTGGGGTTAAATGCCCCATCAACACCTTAAATTGCAATCCGTTTAATAAGCCCTCAAAATCATTAACTTTAAGCCTTTATTTCAATTTATCTTCTTCCAACTGCCTTAGTCATTCATCTTATGTAGACGTATGCACCTGATAACTCTCATCAGAATTAGATCAAAACTTCAACACTTATTATGAAAACAAGTGTAGAAAAAATGTTTTGGTTAAACTCATACATATGTATAAACATAAGTATACATGTAACATCTTTCCTATATTAAAAATTAGTGGAGACATAGTTAAGATTAACCATAACAATAAGCTCTGCATGAATAAGACAGTATAGTTGTTATCTCACATTAATAGATTGTAAGAATGCATGCACTATTTGGAATTACTTCGATGCTTTTTTATAGAATGAAATTAGTGAACTTTGACTTAAATTTAACTGTTCAGCATACTGAGACTAAGATACAGTTCTCTCTGTATAAACTCCCTGAATGGCGAGTCGTAGTCACTTGAGATAATGTCCCGAGGTGAAACTGAGTGTGCTTTGAGTCATGAGGATATCATGATACATAGAATTCTTGTCTTTCATCTTACTTGTTCAGGGTGCTGAGACTGTGACAGGGTCCTGTTCTCTCTCTGCATCACATCCCTGAATAGCCATTTGTAGCCATGTAAGGGCCTCTTACGGCGGGAGCTACTGGTGCTCTCTACAATGAAGGAGCTGTGTCTGATGGAAGAAAAGTTGGAGATGTCTGAATGGTTGGGTTCCAGGGCGGATATCTGCTCCAGGATAGAGGCCTGCTCCGCCTCAATCTCCTCCAAGAGAGTCTGGATTATCTCATGGAGCGGCTGTAGATGGAGAAAAGGAGATGAACAAGGATACAAGAATGAGAAGAGAGAAGAAAGGAGTAAAAAAGAAAAGGAGAAAAAGAGAAAAGAATGAGAAAAGGATAAGAACAGGAAGAGAATGAAAGAGGGAGAAAAAAAGGAGAATAGAGGGAGAAAAAGGAGAAAAGAGGGAGAAAAAGGAGAAAAGAGGGAGAAAAAGGAGAAAAGAGGGAGAAAAAAAAGGAGAAAAGGAGGATTAATGGAAAAGGTGACTTCTGCTCTCTTTAAATATATTATTGTTGATGTTGTCGTTTTGGATATTTTTGTTGTTGATGCTATTATTATGATAGCGATTAAGATGATGAAGATGATGATTATGATGATGATAGTGATTATCATAATTATTATCATTATAATAATTTAAGCATTTTTACACTAACATTCGTTTGTTCCATAGCTATGCTTTCCATTGTGAGGAAGAGCGTGTGTTTCGACTGGTCTAGAAGATCTCCTTGTTTCTTCAGTGTGTCTACTGTGATCTCATCAAGTGGTTTACCCTCTGTCTCCATAGATGCTAGCACATGGAGCATCTACATCAAATCCAAAACAAAGACAAAAATTTGCAATTTGATAAGTTAGAAGAGTTTGAGTTTGAGTTTGAAGTTTATTATTATCCAAACAAAAAGTACATCAATATAACAATCAAATGTGAATGGCTAACATTGAAAGGATAAATGTTATTGCATTGACGACTTTTGTCAATGTCTTGTTCTTGTTCTGAATTCTTCATATTCTTCTTCTTCTTCCCCAAAATCCCATTCGTTTTGCATGTAGCGCTTGTGATCCCTATCTAGCTAGGTCCCTTCTGTTATACATCAATAACAATCAAATGTGAATGGCTAACATTGAAAGGATAAATGTTATTGCATTGACGACTTTTGTCAATGTCTTGTTCTTGTTCTGAATTCTTCATATTCTTCTTCTTCTTCCCCAAAATCCCATTCGTTTTGCATGTAGCGCTTGTGATCCCTATCTAGCTAGGTCCCTTCTAGATCTGTTATACATCAATAACAATCGAATGTGAATGGCTAACATTGAAAGGATAAATGGGACCAGAAAATAGCATTTAATGCTAATCGTGTCTGGTACCACTAACACAAAAAAGTTTCACAGCAAGTAATGAGAATGTAATGAATAAATATGAATAAGATGCCATAATGATGATTACATGTGCGCTGGACCGTACGCAACTCCTTGGAACATGTAATTGATTGAAGATGCAGGTATAAGGGAATTAAGATAGTTGTGACACACACATGTGCTTTGTCATCTAGTAGGTCAAATTCACGGAGCAAGAATTATATGGTACCGGTACTCAACATTTTTTCTGAATTTTTTTCTTCAAGACAATGTTATTGCATTGACGACTTTTGTCAATGTCTTGTTCTTGTTCTGAATTCTTCTTATTCTTCTTCTTCTTCCCCAAAACCCCATTCGTTTTGCATGTAGCGCTTGTGATCCCTATCTAGGTCCCTTCCTTTATCCTGTTTCCTTTCAAATTTCATAGTAATAGTCTCTAGCATCCTATCCTATCAAGGTCCGAAAACACTCTTGCGTGACCGTCCAGGCGCCGTTTTGTCTTTTCAAGCCAATTTTGAAGCCTTTCTTTCATATCTACACTTTTCTAGATGCCACAGACTCCTAATGAATTGATTTGGATAGTCCCTAGAGAAGCTCTTTCTTCTGTTAAGTAAAAACATCGGTGTCAATGCATGCACATTGTTCTAATGCGATTGCAGTTCTAGTTATTATACTGGTGCCATATTTGTATGATTTCTGAAAATAATTTTCTTGAAATACGAATGGTAATAAACATGCAAAGGGGATAGTACATGTAAAGGGCCAAACACTCAGTTTTCATCTGTTGACATATGTTTCAATTCCTTTTAAAATACAAACTTGGTTCATATACAATATGACCAACCAAAAACATTATTTAAATTGAATAATATAAAAAATGATGAGAATGCAAACATACCATTGCTTTCGCAAACAGAGCGTTTGGTGTTTTTGCTCTGGCCAAGTATGATAGCCCCACAAGGTGTTGACCTTTCTCGAAGAGGGATTGCGCGATCACTACAGCGCCCTCCTCCAGCAACTCAGCAACGTTACTATCCTGCAGAAAAAGGGGTAATTAATCATGAAATCATAGTACATCTAAGGAATCACTGGACACCGAATGAAGTTTAGTGGTAAAGGTTTGGAATACACATTTGGTAGATCATATCCAAAGAAATTGACATGTACAAATATTCCAACTACACACTGTATAATTTCTTATTAAAAGTGTTAGAATATTGATTACAAAGCAGGTTTTGTTATTCAAATCATGTAATCCCCATAAGGAGGCGCGATAGCTCAGTCGGTAGAGCAGTGGTTTCATATTCCTGCAACCCAGGTTCGAAACAGAGTCGATGCGCTAGTATACCCTTTGGTAAGGCATTAATCCTCATCACCAGGTCCCTCGGAGAGGACCTAAAGCAGTCGGTCCTCTGGTTGCTTGCTAACAAGCACTTAGCAGTCAGGTAAGATATAGCAACCACACACTCTAATACATAAACATGAGAAGACTTTTCGATTGTTCCCAGGTAGATCTATTGTACAGCACTGATACGCTCCACCGATGACCTGGTAAGGCAGTATCAGAGACGCCAAGTACAAAGATCAGCTATGCGTGACACTTTCATGACTCGGTGCACGAGTGCCCGGGCAAGGGTATAACGGATATAGGCCATTGGAGTTGGCCCATATGGGTCCCACTACAAATCTTGGGTGCAAAATCTTATGGAGCCCATAAGGGTATGCCCATGTGGGACCCATATAGAAAGAAACCCATAGATAATGTCCATATGGGATAGCCCATTTTTTGCCCAATTATTACTAACAAGGTTTCTCCATATAGGGCCCAGGGTGAGATGGCCCATATGGATTCCATACAAAGTTTGGGTGCAAAATTGTATTGGACTGATGTGGGACACATGTCTTACTTACACAAGTGGGGCCCAGGTAACACCCATATAGACCATCTGGGTTGGCTTATATTGGTTGCATACAAATCTTGGGTACAAAATCTACAAGGATAGTTTTGAGCCAATTTTGCCTAGGCACCGAGTGGCGGCCGCCTGGGCACCGCTTGTTTTGTAGGGCATCGCTCGGTCCCTGCTGAAGTTTTAGTGCAGAGTTAAAATTCGGGCGGCGCCTGCTCACTTTCACTCGGCGCCCGGGCAGTCGCCGTCCGGGCACCGATTAAGGTAAAAAATCGCCGTCGCCGTCGATTCGATTACCGGTAAGGTAAAAAATCGAAGCTGCTAGGTCAAAGGCTGCTGAGCGTTCGCCGCCCGGTCGGCGCTTGGAGATCAGTCGGTCACTGGGTGGCGAGTTCAAAATCGGTCAGCAACCTTTGACCTAGCGGCTTTGATTTTTGACCTAAATCGCTCCACGTCGAACGGTCGATTAGGTCGGTGACCGCCCAGGCATCGCTGGGGCTCTACAGCCTGCTCGACTTCTCCAAAAAATTGTTGGGCGATGCCTAAATACCAGCGGCGACCAAGCAGGCTACTAATCGGTCGGTCGCTGCTCTGATTTGTGATCATAGCTTTAAACATGAACAAAATCACTGAATCATGACATGAAGCCTCCTCCTGAATAGAATGAACGCCTACAAAAAAATATATATAAATTTTGAAAACTAGCATATACGTGCACCAACTTCAGATTTGACTGAGTGATTCTACTGCAAAGATGGCAATTGTTGTGCTACAATAAGTCAGAGTAGACAGAGAGAGAGAGAGAGAGAAGAGAAAACTGTGGTAAATAAATGAGCTAGAGCTTACCTCCATTGGCTTGTGCACATATGAAAACATCGGCTCATTAAGACATTAGGGATGTCGAACTGCTTGATAACTGGTAAGAGACAAAAAAAAGTCATTCAAAATATAACAGTAGAAACCTCTTACCTCCAACAGTTTGACTGAAGCTGAATTAAACAATTTAAAAGGAATGTGCCCAATTTCAGGATTAAAATACTACAAATCATGGGCCCTGAAATCATCATAAATAAGAATAAATAAGATATTCTTTTTTCATATACTGTCTCACAAATTAGCAACTCCACAACTTATGTGATAAAAATGTATGAATGCTAATCATTAATTTGTGAACTTCTTGTACAGTGTACATTTAATATGAATTTTAAAGGTGTACATGTATTTGAGAACTGGTAATAAAAATATTTTGACAACAAAACCGGTAATATTATTGCCCTCTCATCCTCACACATTCATGATTGTCCTATTTCATCCAACTAATGAGATCGAAACATCAGTGCTCCCCAAAAGCATGGGTCAAAACATAACAGATAAGACACGTTACTCCACAAACTATTATGATAATTCCAATTATCACTAAATTGCAAAATCTTTTGTTGTATGACGTGCTGCAGCTTCATAGTGACAGGCCCATTCCCCAAGATCCAGATTAGGGCATCATGCATCTGTCACTAGAAGATTTCCAACAATTGAAACAAATCTATATCTTTGTCTCAATAAACATGATCGAACACATGTGTAACAATTTGTTTGGTTCGTTTCTGATTATGTGAAGGATTTTAAAAAAAAAAAATTGTATTTATTTCTTATCTTTTGACAGGGTAGCCCATTCACCAACAAGTAGTGGTCTTCCATGGGGCCCTGAATAAACATGAACATATTTACATCGTTTATAACGTTTATACAAAACAGTTTTTAAAAAATAATACTCATTTGCAAAATAAACATATATCATTAACCTAGTAAACAGTAATGTCAATAGGAAAATATTGATTAAGTCGCAATTATGTGAATAAGTCATGTAAATATTACAGAACATGCACATAGTGTATGTTTGGCTGAGCCATGCATGCACAAATTACAACTTTGTTTAAACAATCTCTTAAATGAATTGACAGAGGAAGCCGTTCTCAACGAATTATCTAGCTTATTCCATTCAAATATGGAAGAAACAATTGGGCTACACTTATAACAATCAGTGTGAAATCTAGGCACACGTAAACATCCACTGTCTATTTGCCTTGTATGATGCTCATGTACATCATTAGGATTGATTAAGCCTACCTGAAGGTAAGAAGGTGCTAAGTTATGAACGCATTTATATATCATCATAACGCGACTTAACTCAAACCGCTTGTCTAGTGTCATCCATTTAAGACTTGTGAACAAATCAGCCCACGGTGTGTCATATGTCTTGTTCAATATTATTCTTGCGGCCCTCTTTTGAATTTTTTGCAGCTTAGTTGTATGAGAATGAAATCTGTTCGACGGTCGACCACACAACAGAGCAGTAATCTAATCGTGGCAACACTAGACTGTCATAAAGTAACTTTAAGGATTTTTGAGGCAAAAAACTCTTTGCTCTCTTTATCATGCTAATGTTTTTCTGGGTAAGTTTACTTACGTTTTCGATTTGTTTAGACCAATTCAATTCTTCATCTATCAAAAGTTCTAAGCATTTGGTGAATTGAACTCTTTTGATCAAATTGCCATTTAAAGAAATGGTGAAAGATTCTATTTTCTTGAAATTAGCACAAGAGCCTATTAACATATATGACACAAGTTTTTCAGTGTTAAGAATAAGACGATTTTCCTTAATCCATGCCATGACTCTGTTTAATGCAACAGTTAATTTTTCTTCCACAACAGTTGCATCATTTGCACTGACAGTAAGTGTCGTATCGTCAGCATACATATCTATGATACCTTCAGGAGTACATTCAGGAATTTCAGGTAGACTATTAACATACATTGAAAATAAAAGGGGACCAAGAATTGAACCTTGTGGCACGCCTTATTTGATGGTTGATGGATGCGACTTGGCTCCTTTGAATTGGGTCACTTGTTGTCGATCCCCTAAATATGATTTGAACCAATAAATAGTCCTATTACTACAATCTATACAAGCTAGTTTATGTAGAAGTAGCTCATGGTCAACATGTGACTTTACAGATTTCTGGCAGGAATTTAACAGGTTATATTCAACATTTAATCATTGTATCGGAGTGTAATTTGTAAACAAGTCAAACAAGCAGGGTACAAATTGCCTATATACATCAGAACATTGGACTATACTATTATATTACTAGGCAAGGAAGTTAACTACATTTTCACATATAATTAGGTGTTTTTGCATATTTAATTAGATATGACCTTTCACCTTTGACCTACATACTCAGAAATCAGACTAAGGCTGTACATGTATTTTGATACCATGTACCTTCATATTAAATTTCATTAAAATTTGTCAAACATTACTCAAGTTATCGAATGTAAACCAGATTCGCATATTTAATGAGCTATGTACTTT
>JAVYIG010010751.1:0-66569 GCA_035222895.1 Strongylocentrotus droebachiensis
AGTGGTCTGATAGATAGAATGGGATGCTTATCCTTCTATTTTGGTTTTGAGGCTGTAACTAACTGGACATGGAGAATATTGGGAACAATTTTAGTTTAGTGAAATGCATTTTTAACCTCTGTCTACCGGTAGTTAACTTTTGGTGCTGGAAAACCTTTACAGGGTATGACAAGTAGTATATACCAATTGGTCCTGTCCAGTACCACCTTAGATGTAGATGGAGATGTATTGTTGCATATATTTGAAGCTCCATCTTAAAGTATTGTCGCGCAGCATAGAAGTAGACCTGTTTAGACCGAGAAAATCTTTCGCGTAATCATTCAAACTAATCATTGAAGGGTGATTTTGCCAATTCCCTTTTTTTTCATAATTTTGCAAATCGTTACTTTATAAAGCATTTTTTGTTACAAATTTTATGGTATTGATATTTATATATATATATATATATATTCCATTAGTGATGGTTTGACTTTTACAATGTACATTAGTTGATGATGAAGATGGGATAATCAGGGATATACATATAAATAACAATTAAACAAATTATGGGAGTTTTCTGATCCAGCCCCGCCCTCTCCACATCTGATGGGATCCAATCCAATCCAAAAGATATTTGATATAGGGCCTTTTCCTTGCAGTTACAAAGTGCACCATCCCATCTCTCTTGGATCTTGGCTTTGACCAAATCTTTTCATCTATTAATTCTCTACAAATGTTTCTTTTATGTTTTTGATCGAACTATTATTTTAGATGTACCAATCCAGTACTATGATTCTCTTGCTGCATGTTAATAGACTAATATATGAAGATGATTTAAAATGTTAAAATACATGTTTATTATTATCATAGCTGTGTATAACTTAATGCCATTTACATGTCCTCCTAAAAGCTTTATGCTCAATCTTTATTAAATATTTTGAATTTAATCATGAATTCAAAAGGGACATTTTGATCCCCCCCCCCCCCCCAATGGTATGCTCCCATTATAACAACTCATATATTCAATTCAATTTGTTATCCAATGTGTTAAAAATTGAGAATGATGGATTGAAATCAATAAAATTTGAATTTGAATTTGAATATTCATGAATGCTGAATGAGATGCATCAACCCTTTCCATGCCGTAGGAAGCAATTCTGCCCAATAGTTTGGGTGCTCAACAAATAATGTTTTTGGTCTTAAAAAGGATTTATTTTTCTCTATGCAGCAGAACAAGTTTGTCATTGCGAATATGAATTTTAGTCCCATTGAAGATTTATTGTGCCCACTTTATAACTAAAACATTATTAATGTACATAAGAATTTTTTTTTTTTTGGTAATCTGTGAAATTCTTTAAAAATCTTGTTGGTGGTAGGGAAGGTGTCTGGTCCACCGACTTGTTATGGAAGGCCAATAATGAATAAAGGAACAATTTTTGTCCTTACGTGATGATGAAAAATAATTTCCTTTTTACGTAATTACCGATACTTTCTATTCAATTGTAATTTTTGGAGGATGAAGTTAGCTAGAATTTGTTTTGTTTTTCTTTGATGATCATGTTAGAGTGTAACTTTTTATAATGAATTAAATTCAAATGTGTGTGAATATATCTTGAAAATAAATGATGATATTTTTAGAGATGTTCATTCTTGTTATTTTTCTTGTATGCAGTTTCGTAGAGTATGGGCAATATGCCATGCACAGCTCAAGAATGTCTTTATTATTGTAGATTTTCAGAAAATATAATTTGAAGAAAAAGAAATCTAAAAAATCTTGCCTCATAGCCTTCACATACAGATATCAACTAAATTATTTATACCCTAACACCAAGTTTTTTAGTACAGGGTATGTAAAAAAATAGATTCGTCCAGATTTATGTTTCTTGAGAAATGTATGTATTCAACAAAGGCCCTAATTCAACCATTCCACCTTACATTCTTGAATTACGAAACACAAAAAACATAAAATTTACTAGTGGTAGGAATAATTGAGTATAATAAACACACACATACTACAATTGTCAGTGACACATATACATTCACAGACTGCAAAAATGAACATTTAGCAAAAGTTTTTTTTCAGTGTATGTTTATTAAGCAACAACACACTATCTCGGAACGAATATATAGGATTTCTCACAACAGTGAAATCAAGGTTTGTATCAAGGGTAACACTAATATATACATAACGGACACAAAAAACACTTCTGACAAGTATAGTGAAAAAATATTGCATCATCATTCTATCGCTCTGTTTCCTCTCGATGTATAATACAGTGTTGATGGAACACATAAAACAAAGAGGATATGTATTGCCTACAGAATCATATTCAGGATTGTTTGTGGAGGTAGGGGTGGGGGCAGAAATACTTGAAAAATGCAATTTTTTTCTCTAGGGAGCTTCAAATGTACAATGTAATGACAACTTACTTTCAAGTGGAGGGGGCCTGAGAAGGAGAGAGAGAGAGAGAGATGAAGTGAGGGAGGGAGAGATAGAAAGAGAAATGGGGAATGTATCGTTTTTTAAAATGTACGTTGGATACTGGTAGTTGCTATATCAGGCAATCCTGAGGGGGATTGTGCAACTTTACACACAAAAAAACAGAGATATACATCAGTAAACTGCTTTTTATACAGATTTACTGTAGGTCCAAATGTTAATAGATAATGTATCACAAATTTTAAAATAAAGAAAAAACACCTTTCTTGAGACATTTCAGTACTCAGTAACTTAAATAACAATTGTTTATCTTGTGATTGATAACAAATTGATAACAAGTCTTGTGATTGATAACAAGTCTCCTTCTCAGGCCATGAGGGGTCCACAATTTACAAGCTTTGCTTTTCAGTGGACCTCTCCATTTCCTCAAAATATAAATGCAGTTAAATTTAAAAATTCATTTTTTTGTCTTACTAAAAATGTATAAATTATTATTAAGATTTGTTTATTACAAATGTAACTATGTTTTGTATACATTTTACATTGTATTTGTTATTATGTATTATATTTTGTTGGAAATGAAAAAATAAAAATGAAATGGAACTGAAGTTTTGTGGAACAGGGCCCAGGTCTAGGTGACCGTTGGTCACTTTCCCTTGTTCCCAATCTAGAACACTTTTTACAGAATGAGCCCTCTTTCGGCGTGAGTAATTCATTGTCTATGAACATACTTTACATGTTTATGCATATCTATTATAGTACTACAATATTTACATTTTAGTTTCCAACACTTTCTATACAGAAAGTAAAACACGCATGGAAATGTACATGTTATCAGTCATCCATCATAATAATATTGCACTATGTTTTGATGATGGTGATGATCTAACTTTACAATCTGTTTAAAACTCCTTCATTTTTAGTTCTTTCTTTTCAAATGAACAGGTATCTTTCACATCATATCAGCAATGGAAATCATAATGTGTTAGAATGTATGATACAATTTTGAAAATTAATTAGAAGTTCAAAAATTATATCACTTTGGCACATATCTTCAAGCAATTTGAGATTGATTCCATTTCAATGTGCACTATTATCTATTTTTCCCTTCAATACATTGTAGTACGTGCATGTAGTACGTGCATGAAGTCTCGTTCCGACATCAACCAGCTCCATATAAATATATTTCATATATCAAATACAAAAATAAATTACAGCTCAACATATACATGTATTATATATGCAAAATCATTATGAAAGAAATACCACATTAAATACAAAATGCAGTTGTATAAGCCATGTAACAACTAACAAGGATGTCTACATTAAGTACATTTTCAAGACTACAGTTTCTGCCTTAAAGTTGATATGCTGAATGTACATGTACTCACACTGTCAATGTGTAGAATCTAAACAGAATAATAATTCATCTTGTTACATCCATGCATTTTAATTTCTGTCAAATTCATAAATGTCTAAAAGTTCTGAATATATCAAAGATTTTTGCAAACCAGTAGGAACCTAATCTCGTAATCAATACATCAGAGTAGAAAGGTACTTTCTGTTCGCGGATTGGGCGTTGTACACGTGCCATTTTCTCACACTGTTATTTAAGTATTACATGTATTGTTTTGTATTTAACACAGCTACAATGCTTAAAGCGTCTGCCTGTCAAACCAAAGATCCCGAGTTCGACTCCCACCCAGGCGGATGACTAAAGCCTGCGTTGTGTGTTAACGTGCCCCTTCCTTTGTTCATAGATGCAGGTTATGTCAAGTGGAAAACACTCCGTCCCTCTGATAGGACGTTAAATGGAGGCCCAGTGTACAGGAGAGTCACCACCCTTGCACGTTAAGAACCCATTGCACTATTTGTATAAGAGTAGGGGGAAACCCCGGTGTAATGGTCCACCTGCATACCCCAACCAGGCCGAGTATACGGCATCTGCAAGAATCTTCAGTATTGAAGGAGGCAGATTATCTTGAAGAAGAAGAAGAAGAATCCCATGTATTTTTTCAGTACAATACATGTAGGTCCAATAAGTAATAAATGCATAAAAAAAGTCGTTCAGGTTATGCTTGAATACAAAGCAAAATATAAAATTGGACTACAAAACACAATAATAAATCATTCATATCTTGCGTAGTTGCGTATAAAAATACAAATTTGCAGCATAACAAAAAGCATATGGTTAAAAATGAATTCTTGAATGAATGCACCACAGAACATGAAAAGTAAAAGCAACAATGCATCTTGTGTGCAAATGAAACAATTCACGGGCAAATAAACTAAGGTTACAAGCCATGAAAAGGTTATCGTCATATTAAATGCCAAATCAAACTAACTTTGTATCATTGTCAATTGGGTAATAATGACATTAATTACTAATTAATATCAATATTAGGGAACTTCTGCTTTTACTGACTTCTGCACCTGATGATAAAGTAAAATATAATAGGAAGAAAGAAAAAAAAAACATATCCTGTAACATATTTAAATAGAGCAGTCTATGTATTGTATAGCTATGAAGGCTATAGCTACATGTATGGTGGTTTAAAACTCTTGCAATGTAAGTTTGTCAGGTGGCACAACTAACAAGATAGGGTGTAAACCATTTAAGCCTAGAAGACATGAAAACAAGTCTATTTACTGCATGCCAGAGCATTAAAGTCAGCAGAAACTTGTGTAGTAGTATAAGTACTGGTATTACAAACTGAAAGGCCGTATTACAGTTATAAAAAATAATTTCAATCTGCTTTTAATAATAAGTACCTGTACATAAATTACCAACAAGGTTATATATAAGCACAAAAAAAAGTAGCAAGCACCATCGTCATGTTTTTCATTCATGCTACATTTATAAATGTTGGTCCCCAATGTGCAGAGCTTTATCCTTTTAGGCCATGTAAAATTGATTTCATGTTGATCGTCCCCGCCCGCTTCCTTTTTTCCGCCCGCCTCCTTATATTTGATATTTGATATATTTTCTTTTTATTCAGAAAACAACACAGAATACTTTCCATATGCATCTTTTCCACCTTTTCTTCAAATACGCTGTTCAAATATTCTTGTACAAACATACTAAGACTCTAGAAAAAATTGTATTGAAATGTAGAGTGATTGATATGCTATATGATCGGCGATATGCTGAAGTGAAGCTGCGCTAAAAAATGATGCGATGATGCATGCGCTGCGCTAGACCGAAAACTTCAGTCTCTCTAATCGTCGGTTGTTCCACTGAGACTACGTCTGGCTCCACTAGACCTCCGATTATAGAGACTGAAGTATGTCCCATCGGGACTGTACGGGACTGTACAGAACAAATGGTTCGGTATGACCGGACCGCGATGAACGAGATTTTCAATCTTTACATCCTCATAACTGCTGCAATTATAATAAAAATAAAAAATAACATATATATAGCTTATTTGACTTACGATAGCTTGCTCATTTAGATCCTAAATTAATGATTAATCCGAGAAAGTCTCGTCGTCAACATTATCCGTCTTGGTTTTAGTTGATGAATATTCATTTTTTCTTTTCGAACGTCCAATAGCTACCGTAGCTACGTACGAGTCGGCCCGGCTTGACCAACGAACTCCCACGAAACGAGTGCTCTGATTGGCCATTGGCGTAGGTTGACCCGGAAATATACCGGCCGCCGGGTCATATAGCTCTATTTTCGGGTGCATGAACGTACTGTTTCACACAAATTGGATAATTCATATAAGTACGAAAATTTCACATTCTAGAATAGGTTAGCAAATTTTGAAAACTGTAATTAGGAGATATATAGACCGACCTAATTTACATCTGATTTAGAAATCAGAAAATTAGTTCTAAATAAAGAAAATCTGGGAGAAAATGTCGTGGACGAAAATATGTACATAGCCACCCCCAGGGTACGAGATCTCTGGTGTACCATCTGTATTGGGGAATGACAACAAATGTCAGTTTTATTAAAGAAATGACCCAAATCAGATGGTTATTTCTGTCTAGCGCTGCGCATGCATATATCGCATGTATATGCTTGAGTCGAGGAGCTAGCTAGAGATGAGTCAATCGAGTCGACTGATCATCGCATCGCAGATACCTCACGATAGCTCTAGCGCTGGATTTCACACGCGGCAGCCATCTTGGGAAAAATATCAAATATCAAATAACATGGTACACCCTCCTCCTCTTTTTCAAAAAATCTGGACGATCAACATGTAATCAATTTTACATGGCCTTACCTTCCAGAAATATACCGGTATTAAAGTACTGGTTCTATCAATTGATAATGCATTTTATTCAAATAAAAACTTGAGTAAATCGTTGATGCGTTCTGTAGCTTTTCAGGGAGTCTTTGAATTTAAAAGCTGCATTTCTAAAACAATGGATCTGAATCTTCTTCAGAATCATCCCAACCACTCGATTCAATCGGTGGCCCTTCCTTCTCAAAATCAATCTCCACTTCATACTGGAATCCAGGTTCACCGGGTTTCTTACGGTTCTTCTCAAAAGTCTCGTCCATGATCGCTTTCTTTTCACTGAGGGCCCCGTCATCGAGCATGTTGAGGTTTTCATTCGGATCGATGACGATCTCCATCTCCTTCTCCACCTTCTTGATGGCGTCGTCGAGTCGTCTGCCATCCTGGCGTTCCTGGATGACCTTGAGGAGCTTCTCTAGCTGCCGTCTGTTGATCTGTTCGATCAGATCTCGGTGCTTGGGCTTGACCTTCAGGTCCTCGATGGCCGCGTCAATGTTGGACTGCTTTGTGAATTTACGAAGGGGCAGTGACCTCTGGCGTTTCTTGCCAGACCGCTCATCGATGTATGTCACGATCAGGGTAGGAGGATCCACCCTTATTCCACATTTCTTTGGCACAAGGGCCATCCTGATTGTCTTTGTTGCTGATGATCTGGCTTAAATCCCTCGGATAAAGCTGAGGTCTGACCGAAGAAGAAGGAAGCAAGACCAACACTATCTGCACCTGCAAATGCAAGACAAAAATGTTGTAAACATAAACTTCATGTAGACCTCACCTAGATCTAGTCTATCCATATCAAAGTTTTTAGTTTTTACGGGCATGTACATGATTATTATTTATTTATTGTTGGTAATAAATATAAATGACTGTCTGAGCCTAGACTACATGTAAATTGATCATTTAATAATCAACGACTCCTGCATTTGTCTAAATTACATATTCAGATTCATGTTATCTATGCATGATTGCTAAATATTACTTAGTTGGGCAGAGACTGTAGAATTACCAATATATGAAACATTCTTTTGTGCCTGTAGTGTATCAGACTAATCAGAGCACAACACAATTAAGCCCGAGCCATACCCACCGGGGCCAGCGCCAAGGGGACGCCTAGGCCTATGGGGTTGGCTGCCCTTTGACTGCTCTTTCGTACAGCTGCCAGTCACAGATGTCTACACAACAGTGCGATGACTGCTCCGTTGTGTTTTGTTATCTTTACACATTCTTCTACATGTACAATTCACACATGTAATTAAAACGTAAAATGAGAGGTATTAAAAGTAAATCTTTCTTAAACCTACCTGGTATCTACGAGGAATCAAGCAAATCAGTGGAATTTTGGCCAAGAAATACGATTTTGTTCCGATCAACAAATTTATTAACTGTGATGGTGAACTTGAGGGTAAAACAAAAATGGAAAATAAAAGCGCAAATTCATCTCACTTTAGAAATTTTACTTGATATTATGTATTTTGCTTTTGTACCTTGTGTTCGTCTCTTCCGACAGTTAAGCCGGAACTATAACTGGAAGTATAACTTGGCGTGACTAGAGTATACATTTGTGTATTTCAGGGGTTATGTTATTTGGTTAAATTTTTGGGTTGCAGATTTGAAGACTGTCCTGGATTTGATGTCAACGTTTGGTTGAGGTAGGTCATTCCAGAGTTTTACAACTTAAGGGAAGAAGGGATTCTGCGAATGGTGTTGATGAGCACAGAAAGACGGTTAACTGTTGCACCAATTTTATTTGTAGACAGTTAGCCCGTCAATCAGGTCTTCCACGGCAATAATTAAGAGAAGAAGAAAAAAAGGAGAAGGAGAAGAAGAAGAAGAAGAAGAAAAGAAAAGAAGAAAAGAAGAAATTAAGTAGAGGAAGAATAAGAGGAAGAGGAGAGAAACATAAAGAAGAATAAAACAGGATGAGAAGGAAGAAGGGGAAGTAGAAGGAGGACAAATGACAACGAAAAAGGATGATGAGGTAAGAGAAGAAGGAGAAAAAGAAAGAGAAAGAGAGGAAGAAGAAGAAGGAGGAAAAAACCCAAACCATTCATATACATTGAAAAGACATGTCTTTTAAAGTGTTAATAATCATCTCATGTTTTCTTTGCTTTTCATTTTATTATATCCCATCTGCTATCTAGTGACATATAACATCTCTCTCTCTCTCTCTCTCTCATGAAGAAGAATAACAAAGGATGAGAAGGAAGAAGGGGAAGTAGAAGGAGGACAAATGACAAAGAAAAAGGATGAGGAGGTAGGAGAAGGAGAACAAGAAAGAGAAGGAGAAGAAGAGGAAGAAGAGGAAGAAGAAGAAGGAGAAAAAAAAACTTTCTGGTCGTTTCCACGTTTCTTTCACAATGCAATGGCATGACCAGAGCTGGTCTTTATCTTTAATGTTGTAATTCTGTCAATAATCATCTCATGTATTCTTTGCTTTTCATTTTATTATATCTCACCTGCAATCTAATGACATACAACATCTCTCTCTCTCTCTCTCTCTTTCTCATGTGAAACCAACTAAATTAACAACAGCATTACAAAAAATATATATATATATTTGTTTTCTTTATTGCTCTGTAAAAACTGACCCCAAGTGCAGCCAAACTTAAAGGCCATGTCTGTTACCATGAAATTCTATTGTGAAGTACATGAATTCAAAGTTCAAGAAAAAACTTCATACTTTACTGAAGAATCTTTGCAATATCCAAATTCCAAAACATGATATCAACAAGGGTAAAACAAAAAAAGGTATTTCCCTTGAGCGGTCGTTATAGACAGTTTTGGCTGTACTTCATATTACCAAGATTCTGTTTAAGTCTATAGGATCTCCTAGAGAAGGTTTTTTGTATTACTTGTACTTATAAAAATAACACAAAGATAACTTGAAATTATGCATTCAATCAAAATGTGCAAAGTTCACTCACAAGCAAAGTCAGAGCAATTAAATGCAAGGCATTCATTTAACACAATGTAAATAATTGACAGGCATGGTAAACATTTTTTCTCTACATTGTCTACAATATTTTTGGAAATAAGTCTTTCATCCTTCATATAGGCCATATTATTCAACATATCAAGACAAACTACAATGGAAGCAGTAGGGAAATGATATAAGACAGCAATCTTATAGTGTTATCCATATCAACTCTTAAACAATTAAATATCCTTTTAAAGCCAATATAATTTAGAGTGAATTGGAAAATTAATTAACTGATAACTCTGATTCAAAGTGACACAAGATCATTGTTTTTCAAACACTGATGAAAACAAGAAAAAGCAGTGTGCATCGCAGTCATCTAAATACTGTACACTTCACATCATTATGCAGTCATGCAATTTATATTGCTGTTCAGAAAACATTAGGGCATGCATTTCAACAAATTAATTTTTGATAAGTAACAAGACTTGTGATCTCATCAGAATTAGTATTGACATAATTAGAAGCATAAGCTGTAGGGCTCCACACTATTTTTTTTCACCATGGATCCAGATTTGTAGGGCCTCTGAAATTGGGGCCATTTTAATTCCACAATTTGGGGAGTCTAGATACCAATTTTTTTAATATTTTTTGTTTGGGGGGGGGGGGGGCATGTGCACTAGACACCTGGAAGTGTTGAATTTTTATCATAAAGAGAGACTTCAATAGGAAGAATGGGCAAGATGGTTTACATATAGATTTGTTGTTTAATCTTTTTCTTTCTTGTTCCAATTCGTACTGGGTAGAGCTTAGGAGTTCCTCTGAGCAGTCTTCCAATAGGTGAATGACAACACCAACCAAAATGTACGTTGGAACATTCAGGAGAGCATCCTTTTCTCTTTGGTTAGCTATCTCCTCATTATTTCATTGATCACGTCACCATCCGTTGTCAAATTCAAGTCTCTAAATGGTTCAAGGAGCGTACGATGGTCAGTGTCATCATAATTTCTTTCCTTGACTCTCTATGTAGTCCTTGGCTTCATTGATCTTGGTTGCAAGATAAGGGGAACCACCTGGAAAAGAAGTAGAAAGAATATGCATGGACGAGGGACAATTTGACAGTTTTTACCATCAAGCTTACAAATGTACATGACTGTATCACAATTAAACAGGGTGACATAAAACAAGTATGATTATTTTTCAACTTTCCTTTCCATCATTTTCTATCTTGTTCAAATGAGTTTAATTGGATTGACTTTTACAGTTCATTTACCTGGCTTTTAATTGGTTGGAATTATCACAGCAGTTTTTCTCTACATACAAGAAGTTGTTGTATACACTGTATGAATGTATCACTATCAAACAACTTTGGACTGTAACAACTTTTCAACGTTTGCCCCCTATGCTATAGCAACAAGCAGACCAGCATATATCGTCTGTTAAGAGCCAGAAGTGTGTTAACCCTGTTGCAAGGAGCTTTTAGGCATACCTCCTTGCCCTGCGTAAAGTATAGGAGTTACTCAGTTAGTGCCATACCAGCTCCAAAAGACAATATGCTTTTTTTTTGCCTTTTAATACAAAACAAAGCTTTGAAATAAAAAGGCAAACATAATTTGAGAATTTAGATCACATGAAGGTAAAGAAATAAATGTTGGGACTTTTGTTTGTTTTTACCTCTGTCAGGATGGTTTAGAAGCATGATCTTCCTGTGAGCATCCCTTACTTTACCCCTGGTTGCTGATGCACTGAAATGGCAATGTTTATTAGAGGTCACATTAAAGATAAACTCCAGTTCTGGTAAAAAAAAAGAAAATTAATTCTCACAGAATCAAACGAAACTTACACTGAATGTTCAAGATTACAAATAAATGACATGTGCCAAACAATTTCGGAAGAAAATGTATACTGGCTGAGTAATGAGCATAGAAAGACAAGGAAATCAAGGTAGTACTAGCCCCGACACCATGTGTGTTGTCCCATATATAGCTTTCTGTGTACAGTGCTTGTTACTTTACCAAGACTCGGCCAAATTTATGATGATTTTGATGACTCCAGAACCTTGCAGTGCACACCAATACTTACATGCTACATGATCAACTGTTTCTGATCCATTCCACACCTTTTCTTTCACAATGCAATCGCATTACCAGAACTCACCTTTATCTTTAATAATCCGTTTTATTTTGCTTTGTAAGGACAAAGTATGAAATTCTATATATCAAAAAACCTGGTTCAAAGTTACTTGGGAATGAGCCTGATGTACAAAGTGTTTGCATTTTGTCTGCTGCTGACACTGAACATTTTTATGAATTCTAATTTTAATAAGTAAACTAACAAGCAACGTTAAATTTGATCCAATTTCAACTCATTCAGTGATATCCTACACAATGAAACAAAAAGCAGCTCACTAAATCCATTACTTAATTTGTACAAGCCTTCTAAGAAAGTTCCAACTTTCAAAAATTTGTCAAATATCTGTCTTTAGAATCAATCAGGCTCTGACAAATAGGAATGATAAAGGTGAGGTATGGTTGAAAATAACTTCTTCTTTTCTTGACTTAACTACATATAGTTGGGCTATGTTCAAATAGATATGCAGTTATCTTCAATTAATTTGATAGAAGCTACATGTATATAAGAACAGCATGAGTCATGGCTATTTGTCTGGCTGAGAAATTTAAATTTTCCCTTTACGCACACTGTTTACCTAGATATTCTTAACTTTCCAGAATTTCCAGAATTTCTAGGTAAACAGTGTGCAAAACGGGAAAATTGAATTTCATCAAAATGATAACATTATCTGTAAATTGTAACTTTAGAAAAAATGTTATTTATGAGATATCAATAGATGTGTGAAGTTCCAATAACACAGGTTAGGCCTATCTTTCGATGGTGGAAAAATCCTTAATTGATATGAAATTTCTTGATAATTGAGAGTTGATATTCTGGATCGATTATTTTTTTGAATTCTTTAAATACAGAGAAAATTAACATGTTAATCATTACTTCTAGGATGAACACTCACCTTACTCCCAATATCAAACTTGCTTCTCTCTTTGACATCTTGGGTTCAAATCCCCCTTTGTAATAGGTGTTGAAGTTCTGTTGAATGCAGGAACAGTAAAAATATACATTAGATTAATATTTATCTTGAAACCTCGATGTTATTAGTGAGGGTTACTTTTATACCTAGATATTTACATTGTAGCACATATACTCTGCTTAAAAAGTAAGCCCCCCCCCCCTGGACAAATATTCAATATAAATTGACAAACTATGATTAAATTTGTTTCTTTTAAAAGCAAAGTATGCATAACGTTTATCAACTACATGTACATCTAGATTAGTTACAAGTTATCAATTGAATATGTTTTCATAATTAATAAATAAATGATGGTTTCTATTACAGTTGGTAGTACTTGATACTTGAAATAAAATTGTATTTTGTGTTCTATAATGCAATGAAGGAAAATCAAAAAATTCAAAAAAAAAATCAAAAAAAAATCAAAAAAAATATAAAAAAACATGGCGTCCGAATACACGAGTATTCGCCTGTAAGCCTGGGAGTGTACTCGGGTACCTCATTACACTGTTGTGCACAGCCTTAGTGTACATTGCATTGTATATACTCTTTCAATTTTTTTTGTTTATGAAGAGGAACATAACTTGTTATGCACATTCATGAAACGGCATTTAAAAAAAGAACGTATTTAAATGCAATGTTATCATTTTGATTCACAAATTATGGGCCTATATACAACTTATACAAGTACACACTGTGCATTCCTCCCCCCACCCCCCCCCCCCCCCCAAAAAAAAAAATGAAATGCATATTGAAGTACCTGCATCATATTAAATAAATATCGTAAATTTAAATTTCATCTCAGTCAGTTAATGATGGATTTCACTGGTTAAATCCATTGCAACCCAACAAATAGCTTGCATATAAATGCACAACTAGATATTGATATTACTTACAAATTTGGGCATCTTTGATGAATTCTGTTGTACAAGCTTTCCTGTCTGTACAGCTAGTCTCCCTAAAAATATTAAAATAGATAATTTGCACACATTTACAATGATGATAAATGTAAAAGAAAAACAGAATGCTTCTGGTACTAAATGCTTCTGAATCTAAGGAATAGCATTTGAAGAAAAGCATGAAAATATGAATTATATGCGAACAAATTAATTTAAGAAGAACGACTGATGAAGAGCATTATCTTAGGCAAAATGTGTCTGTTCCTGCCACTTTTACATCATTTAGCATCTCATGTATTCATAAGCCCAATGAACTATTTCATTTAGTAAATAGTTACACCTAGGTCTAGTAATTTCATATAGTATACCAAGTAAATTTTATTCATTTTGCTATTTCAATTAATATTGTGTTTACCTTGAAAGAGTTGCTTCTTAGAGGTCCTGGCTTATTATTTTTCCATATGTATGATTCGTAATGTTGTAAATTTTTATGATGCCAAATAAACTAAACTGAATTTACAATTGAAGTGAGGGCAATTTACCAAATTCCATTGCAACCATGTAATCAATAATACAGGGAGGAAAAATAGAACACATGGATTCAGTCCTTGACATAAAAAGTGTGCAAAGAACAGAACATAACTCAAATCAAGGTAGAATCTATATTGCTTCAAGGAAATAATAATTTTTGCAACCAAAAGAAAATTGCGAAACAAGGTAAAAGCCCAAATATTTTGTTTATAAATATTTACCTAGGTACCCAACAGCAGCTAGGCCAAGTCCGGCTAATATCACAGAGGAAGCCTGCAAAGACAAGCAGAAAAAAGACGATGGAAATCACTGTTTACAGTACATCACAACAGAAACAGAAAAATTACATCATCATCAATCATCGTGACAATGATGTAATTGTTAGCCTGTTATTCTTAAACTTTAGAATCTCTGAACTTAGAAGAAAAGAGTTACAACCAATCCACAAAGACTACGTGTGGAGTCTTTTTTTCTTTTTCTTTCGTCGGTTTCACAATGCGACAACTCCCCCCCCCCCCCCCCCCCCCCTTAAATCCTTTTTTAAATTCCAAATTGTTACCATTTTTATACGATTAGGGTCTAGACTTTAGACTAGATCTAGATCTATGAAATCGACAAAAGATACCATAATTTGTCATGTCCCTTATTATTTTGTTGATTATTGCGGTTCTCTCTGTGAGCTGTGCAGTGCAAAGTATCAAACACCTAGATCATCTCAGCTCAGGCAACGAATGAAAGGGTCAACAAAGGTACGACTACGAGATCCGGTTTGTCATCCCCGCTAGTCTAGCGGCCTGATGTTCATGGCGTCGCCGAATGCCGTACTGCATCGCAGTCCCGGGACGTCCCCCAATCTAATCTGGAAATTTATTGGTGATATTACAATATTATCAGACATTTTTCACCCAACAAACAATCTAAAATATTATTCTTACCATCTTTATATCATATGACTTGAGAAAACCCGTAAAACCGCGTGTTTTTCCAATTCCTTCCAGCAAAAATTGCTCAGTCTAACCA
Source organism: Strongylocentrotus droebachiensis (assembly GCA_035222895.1). Lineage (NCBI taxonomy): Eukaryota > Metazoa > Echinodermata > Echinoidea > Camarodonta > Strongylocentrotidae > Strongylocentrotus > Strongylocentrotus droebachiensis. Next base: position 15,122 of record JAVYIG010010751.1, read on the forward strand.
CGTTCGTCTCGACTCAATCTAGTCATTTGATTGCGTCATAATTTCATAAGTAGTCTAATGAATATTCATGAGGAATCGCCGCTTTTTGGAATTTGAGCTAAAACTAAGTAAAAGGAGGTAAACAGAGTGAACCATTCTTTATTGTTTGCTAAATTGTGATGCAAACTATCAGACAACTCAATTTCTACTAGAAGCTGTGAAGGTAATGTTGAGGGTTTGTTTCAAATTAGCTCCGCGCTACCTTTATTTTTATGCGCAAGCTCAAGAAATTAATTTAACCAGTCCCACATGGATCTATACGCGTTGGTGTTGTAGATTAGACCAACGTGTTACATACACATTAATTATTACTGATTGTTGGACTCGGATCCTATAATAATGTAATGTGATGTGTCATTGTTTGTGTTGTGTGCATGGTACATGTATACGTCAATATGTGAATGTTATGTGCAGTGAGTCTGAATGTAAGTTAACATAAAACTAAAAAAAGTGATCCCATTCCACGGGCACACCATGCACCAGCAACGCATTTTGTGGCAAATTAATAATGCTAGATCTAGAATCTAATCTGTTAATTGTGTTATTGTCGACTATTGTTTTAAAAGTAAAACGGCCATGTGCAAAACTGCCAATGAAGACTAGAAGAAATACAGTCAGTACCGTAGTTATTTTATTTTTGTTACAAATCTATCTAATAATCTATCTTTCTTTTTTAAGATATTTTTTTCATCTTCCATCATCCGTTCCATATCATCTCTATTCTTCACTGTAAATGTCTTTTCGCTGCCTGTTTCTAATCCTAGGGGGTCTACTCTTAGATCTACTAGATCTATTCCTCTCTTCCTTTTTATTAAATTTCCCCTCTTCCTCATCCTTCTTTTCCTCATCCTATTATTCAATTTTCTTAATCCTCTCTTTCTTCTTCTTCTTCTTCTTCTTCTTCTTCTTCTTCTTCTTCTTCTTCTTCTCTTCTCCTTCTCCTTCTCCACCTCCTCCTCCTCCTCCTCCTCCTCCTTCTTCTCCTCCTTCTTCTCTTTCTTATTCTCCTTCTCCTTCTCTTTCTTATTCTCCTTCTCCTTCTCCTCTTTCTCCTTCTCCTCCTTCTCCTCCTCCTCCTCCTCCTCCTCCTCCTCCTTCTTCTTCCCTTTGTCCTCATCCTCTTCATCTATTGTTCTACTAGTTTTCTTTTCTAATTACTCTTTTTCTCTTCATGTGACAGATGCCCTACATAATACCCTAGACTTGCTTACTAACATCTATATCTTGTTTTTTCTTCAGTATTACAGCTGCAATGGTTCTCAGATACAAAGTATGTCTCCTGAGGACCAACTTTCTGAGACTATTCAGCACGAGATCCCTCCAGGATTCTGTTAGAGTGAGGTTTGCTCCAAGTCCTACTGGTTTCCTCCATCTTGGTGGTCTTCGGACGGCTCTCTACAACTTCATCTATGCAAAGTCGCTCGGAGGAAAATTCATTCTACGCATTGAGGATACTGACCAGGTATAAAAAAGTATTTTTTCTTTCATTGTTATGAATTTTGTATTGGTCCTGTAATTGTTTTGATCATGACTTGGTATCTGGAAAACAGGAATTTTGTTTGGTTTGGTTTGGTTTGGTTTGATGGTTTGTTTTACCTGACTGAGTAAGCATGAGTATGCTTGCAAGTAAGCAACCAGAGGACTGACGGCTTTAAATCCTCTTCAAAGGGACTTCTTAAACATGGATTTCTTTAACATTAAAATGATGATGCCTTGTTTTTGTAAAGAGGAAAGGAAGAAGAAAAGAAAGAAAGAGAAAACAAAGGAGGAGGAGAATGAAGCAGAAAAATGTAGAAGGAGGAGAAAGAGGAGGAGAAAGGTAATGTAGGCCGGCCTACTGGGAAGATTTGATGAAATTGGAAAATAGGCCATGAAATTCCAAGAATACCAAGGCTTTGGAAGACAGGAATTATGTGAAGGATTGAAATGCATGTTTTCATTTCATGGAGAGGGGTGCAGGTTTGGCCCTGGATAATAATGGAATTACATTATTATTACATAATTTCTATTGCAGACAAGACTTGTTCCGGGGGCTCTCGATAAGCTTCACTCGATGCTGGAATGGTCTGGCCTCATTCCAGATGAAGGTATGTACAGATAGCAGGTCAAAGGTTGTAACAATTATGTTAATGCATTGGACAAGTTAGGACAAGACAATTTTGTGAGAGAGGATGCAGAGTTTTGTATAATTTTGTTTTTAAATAGATGACTTTCCCCTCAATTGTTTCAATGATCAATCTCGTTTTTTGGTAAATAAAGAGAATCCTATACTTGAGGGCAAAATGTCATCTAACGATGATGCATTCTTTTTCATTTTAATTTTAGAATCTTTCTCAAACTGTACTTATTTAGGGAACAAATTCTATATCAGATTCCCTATTTTTTGTCATTTTTGTTTATTCAACGCATAGCAATGCACTCTGAAGGCATTGTAGTATTAATTATTTTAATATAAATTATGTGGCAGGACCTTTACCAGGTGGCATGCATGGTCCTTATGTGCAATCAGAGAGGCTACATCTCTACAATCAACACATACAAACACTACTTGAAGTGAGTATTGTAGGGTGGTAGGGCAAGTCCATGGTACTGCTCACTATTTATAAGGACCGATATTTATAAAAGACCGCTATTTATTTAGTCACGCGTTATGGATAGCGGTCCTTTTGAATAGTGGTCCTTATGAATGGTGGTCCTTATGAATAGCGAGGTAAATTGTCTATGGTTTGCTCGCGATTTATAAGGGCCGCTATTCATAAAGGATCACAATTCATTTTGTCACGCGTTATGGATAGCGGTCCTTATGAATAGTGGTCCATATGAATGGCGGTCCTTACAAATAGCGAGGTAAATTGTCTATGGTTTGCTCGCGATTTATAAGGACCGCTATTTATAAAAGATCGCTATTCATTTAGTCACACGTTATGGATAGCGGTCCTTTTGAATAGTGGTCCTTATGAATGGCGGTCCTTATGAATAGCGAGGTAAATTGTCTACGGTTTGCTCGCTATTCATAAAGGATGGCAATTCATTTTGTCACACATTATGGATAGTGGTCCTTATGAATAGCGAGCTTGACCCAGTTGGTGCCCCATATGTTACCAATTATAGAGGAGTTCTAAATGTACATAAAGTGCGCAGTGTCACTTCATATTTGGCTAGGTCCAAACTGTAGTAGGTTATACCTATACTTGACACAATGATGAGATATTCCCAATTATAAAACAGGTGCTAGAGTGTTGGCAGTTTAATTGGTTGAATGACAACAAGTGACCGTTCATCATTCTTTTCTACCGTGCCTACCGTGCAAAAAATGTTCCCATTAAAAAGTAATGATGCATGGCTGAGCTTGTCAATAAATTGCAAGTAGTTTCAAATGACAAGGACAATTATGCACTGATGCACATTGGTACTGTTTGGCTGTGTTTTTCAAATTGGTACCAGGTATATCTTTTTGTCATCTGGAGGGTCATTTGCTAATATTGAGCCATACTGAATGTAAATGTCTGTTTTATTTTTAAATAACCACATCATAAAATTTCTGATTGTTGTGAGTATTGGATGTTTATATATTTTGTTTGCCTAAATGAACGGCATTGTATCTTTTCTACAGAATGGCACAGCCTACAAATGCTTCTGCTCATCACAGCGTCTTGAGTTATTGAGGAAGGCTGCAATAAGAAATGGGGAAACCCCTAGGTATGACAACAAATGCAGGCATCTGACTCAGAAAGATATCGACAAGCAAACAGCTGAAGGAAAGAGCTTTGTCATACGATTCAAGGTGCATATGAATCACATACTTCATCTTTTATTGGTTTGGGGGGTTAGTGATTGAAAGATGCATACGATTTGTAATGGATGATTTTTGTTGTAAAGATTGCACAAGCAAAATCAAATTCTCTGTTTCGTCTTCTGATGTGTGATTTGATGTAATGACCAATGATTACTGTATAGATGATTAAAATCTTTATGCAATTTAACAGAAGTCTCTTACATCAATGTCATTTAATTTTGCCAGAGAATCAAAGGGTTTGGACTTTGGTACTTAGTTCTTTCTTCACAATCAGTAATCAGACAAATTACCTGTAGTCTGTTTTAGTTACATGTAGCTTTTATCATAGTACTGCGTCAGCAACAGTGCAAGCTACAGCATAGATCTAATATAAAGAGGCTTGCAGCACAGCAAGTGGAAGCTTACTAAAAAAGGTCATTTCCACTGATTGTAAAAAAAACAACTAATTTTCAAGTTACATCACCCTTCACCAAGCAGATGAACCTCCCAAGTGAATCAAATGGTTGTCTTTATTTTGATCACCATTATATACAATTATAAAGTAAAATGTGTAAATACCTATGAATTTGCAATATTGTATTTTTGGTGTTTTTCTAATCATTGCAACATTTTTTTCTCTTTAATTATGTTGGAAACTGATGTTTTATGCGTGTATTCTTACAATTATTTTTGATTTATAATCATATTCATTCAAACATCTAACAGCAGCTTTTATCTGTACACATATTCTTATATACAGCTTAACCCTGGTGTAGAACCCAACATAGACCTGGTCTATGGGAGAACACTGTACGATGCTGGCCATGTAGAAGGAGACCCAGTAAGTAAACTAAATACTCTCAGTAAAATTAGTTGGTGGAAAGAAAATGTGGCATATACATATCTTCATGTACATGTACATGAACATAGACCTGCTATTTAGACGATCTGACTTAATGTACATGTACATGCCTGCTTTGTGATTATTTTTGCAAATAAATTTAATTATATCTTCCTGGTGCATTCATTGGGCTATTGGGATGTCATATTTTGACTTCTTGATTGTAAAGTTCATTGTTTTGCTTTTTATACAAAAGTGCAGGAAAGAGTTTTGAGAAATGCATTGATTCATTAAAGCTATGGTCACAAATCAGAGCAGCGACCGACCGAACAGTTGCCTGCTCGGTCGCTGCTGGAATTTAGGCATCGCCCAGCGATTAGGTCGGTGCCCGGGCGGCGACCGCCCAGGCACCGAGCGTATTTTGGGCGGCGAGTGAAAAGTGAGCAGGCGCCGCCCAAATTTTAACTCCGCGCTAAAACTTCAGCGGCGACCGAGCGATGCCCTAAAAACGGGCGGTGCCTGGGCGGCCGCCGCTCGGTGACCGGTCAGCCGCCGGGCAGAATTGGTTAAAAACTCGCCGCTCGGCCGCCGAGCAGGCTACTTTTGGGTAATGTGACCATAGCATTACTGAATCATACTGTTGTGTGCAGAATATGCAATGGTAGTCATTCAAAATATATTATGTACGGTATATTTTAATTTGTATTCATGAGGTAGTGATTTGATTTCACAGGTTTTAATGAAGAGCGATGGCTTCCCTACATACCACTTTGCCAATGTTGTAGATGATCACTTGATGGAGATCAGTCATGTTCTACGAGGGCAGGTAAGAACAGGTCCTTGCACTAGTCTAATCGAGACTAAGATCAACTTAAAGTTGGACTTAACTATGGCAGGCTGTTCATGCCACTATTTCTCTCATCATTTACTGTCATTGGTTTCTCAAGGGACGTACCAATCGTGGTCACAAATATACAGAATTGACATTTTTGATAATTCATTATTGAAGGGAAAAATATTATCTAAAGATCATACTTGAAAGACCAATGGTGAGAGCAACCAGTGGCATGAGTGGCCTGCCATAGTTAAGTCCAATTTAAAGTCAATCTTAGTCTTTGTGGACCACCCCCAGGGCCCTGTCTTATAAAGAGTTGCGATAGATCCAAATCAACCGTAAGTTGCGATTTATATCAACTCTTTATAAGACGGGCCCAGGCCTCTAGATCGCTATCGTAATGTGCTCAGAGGATACGAAAGAACAGATCCCAGAAATAGTCTAGGCTAGACCCGTCCTATAAAGGTTCTTCTATACTGACCAATTTACCAACCATATACTAGTACTTGTCAGATAGGGAAGAACAAGTCCGAGCACCAGTCTAGTCTGGACCAGGCCTGTACATATGCTTCCCTGCACATCACTTTGCAAACGATGTAGATGGTGAAAAAGTAGCCAGGAAGAAATGTCAGTTTTGACTGTTAACTTAAAAGTAGCAAACGCTGCATTGAAAAATATTGATTGTAAATCATCACTGTGGGTATATTCGTAATTGTGATGTGGTAATGCTTTCATAATCACCAGAAATATCCACTTTAGTGAAACGTAGCTAACAGAAACAATAATTCACAGTATATGTATTTTTACTTGTAAAAATTCCTTGAGTGCTTTTTTGTTTCATGTTTAATTGAAGAAAGCATTACCGAATCCATTATAAATTAGTTATGTCATTATTTTAGTATGAAGATATACTATTTGAAATAATTTGATTACTTATTTCCTCAGGAGTGGTTAGCATCTGTATCTAAGCATCTCTCTCTTTATCAAGCGTTTGGATGGCAGCCTCCAAACTTTGCACATCTTCCTCTTTTAATGAACAAGTAAGTCTCTAGACAAGTACAGGATTTCAACTGGAAAGGGGCCAGCTAGATTATGTCCAAATTAGTTTGTGACACTTTGGTTATACTGAATTTATACTGAACTTATACTGATGTAAGACACCTATAGTGGTAGTAGGGGGGGGGGGGCAAACTTCTCAGAGAGACTGCATATCGTCGGCCTTATGCCAAAAGGGCCTTAACCCGATTTTGGGGGTTATTGAGTTATTAACATCACCTTGTAGATTTCATCATTCTCTTTAAAATGATGTGCTTCACTTGTTGAAATTTGATTTATTTATGAAGATAATTATGAATTTCAAAAGGGCCTTAACGTGTATCTCATCTTTTTCCTTACGCCAAAAGGGCCTTAACCTACACGGCAAATCTTTTATCAATGACAGATTATTTCGTAATTTCCATTTAATTCAATAAATATCAGTAGAAATATCATTAAAAACATGATTAGTCTACTATAGACACAATGTACTTAAAATAATCACTGAAAGTATATGTCATGAATTTAGATCATGAAATCTGAGTGAGATTTAAATTAGGTGTGGATGCTTGAAATGCGACCGACTCGTTGAAATACGCAGATGTCAACGTATGGGACTGTGATGAAAAATAAACATCGAAAAAGGTGTCCTAAATGTACGATCTCTAAAAAATAACTTTACCGAAAGCTGCATTATATTAATAAAAATATTCAGATATCAAAAATACTTTTTCAAACATTTTAATTAATCAGTTTTATCAGTTTTCGTGATCCATTTGCCGTAGGAGGGCCTTTCTGGCAAACCAAAGGTGTTGCGAAACAAGAAAATTTCCTTATGCCAGAAGGGCGCTAACTATGCGCGCGTACGCGCATAGTTACGCGTACGATAACTGCAGGTTAAGGACCTTTTGGCATAACGCCGCGTAGGTTACGCCCCTTTTGGCATAATGCCGAGTAGGTTACGGCCCTTCTGGCATAAATACGCTCCATTCAAGCCTTATGCCAAAAAGGCCCTAACATGTTTTTTGCACATAGCATGTACAATTCTGAATATTTTATAACAAATTTAACACATTTCATGTAAAACCTAATAACTTAACACATTTATCGAAATTGGCTTCAAAAACAAAAAAACGACCACAAAGTTTTGATTATTAGAGAGGTCAAAACCTTTAAACGCGATTATCTCGGAATGGCCAAAAGCAGTTAAGGCCCTTTTGGCATAAGGCCGACGATATTTGGATATATATGTATTGTAAATTTTATCTGTTATAATGTTATATATATTCACTTTTTTCATTTCATTTTGTTGTATTGCTTTTCACCATTCGTTCATTTTTGTGGTTGCTAACTTCAATCAAGATCTGCTGGTTGAAAGTCAGTCCACTATGTTTCACCATCCATGATTGACACTAAAGCAATATGGAGAGATCTTTGATAGTCAAGAAATGATTGCTATAGTATAATTCCTTCCGTTAATATATATTCATAATGTACATACATGCTACTGAAAGGCATCGTTTAAAAATGTTAAATCTGAGATATGCATGGCCCTAAAAAAATTGCGCTTCAAAATAATAATGAAGTGCCTCAAAAAAGTAAAAATCTTTGAGCGACCGGTTTTACCATACTCATTTTCCCCAATTGACTGTAGTGTTATGAAAAACTGGTAGGAAAACGCAAAATTAGATTTCGATTTCAACTCATAAATATCTTGATAATCAGACAGACAATCGACGTGTAAAAGTCATGGGATTCCTGACTGACCTAAAGGTTTATAATTATGATTGCAGCATGAGCTAAATCAGGGAGTTTGTTTCAGAATCTGAGGCAATGTTACTGAGTCCCTTTAAACAAGATCTGAAAAGACCACAAACAATCAGATTATTTATTGATGGATGACTCCCACATTATGCTGGTACTTACAATCACTATCAATCACTTTACCCTGACAGGGATGGTACTAAGCTCTCAAAGAGGCAAGGCGATATCTTTGTTGAAAATTTCAAGGTAATATGCTGCATATGAAATGGTATAACACATAATAATAATAATAATAATAATAATATTGGATATTTATATAGCGCACATATCCACCATGCATGGTGCTCAAGGCGCTCCAACTATTACCCCGGCTCTGTTAGGCAACTGATTTTGGCGCTCACAGCATTCAAGGAATTCCTTCCTACCCGTACCCATTTAACACCTGGGTAGAGAGTGGCAAATGTAGAGGTGTGGATGTGTGCAAATGTGTGGATATATGTCACCGGACTGTGGATCACATAGTTTGCGATTCGAGTTTCGCTGTGGCACTAATGTCCTTCGGCAAGCAATTAATCTACATTTGCCACTCTCCACCCTCGTGAAGTAAATGGGTACTCGATACGATGAAAATTCCTCAAATGCGTTAGCACCTTATCATAGTGGACCAGCTACAGCCTGGTACTAATGCAATTCTTTGTATCGAATGCAGTAGAGAATATTCATGTAGTAGCTGCACTTTATAAATGGATATATTATTTTCATGACCCTTGAAATATTCTCTATTCGCCATTTCTACCATATGTCCCCTCAAATGGGACAAACCACCTAAACCAGCCTTACCGCAAAGAACATATATACTTTTTTTTTTTTTTTTTATTGTTCTCTCTCTTTTTCTCTCTCCATGTCCCTCAATATCTATCTCTATGTGTCTCTTTCGCTCTCTTAATCTGTTTCTCTTGCTCTCCATCTCTCTTTTTCTCTCTTAGTTTTGCTTTCTGTCTGTCTCTCTCTCTCTATTTATGTGCCATTTTGTTTTTATATCTCCTCCTTGCCCCTCATGTCCGATTTATTTTTTAGTTTCTTATTTATCTCTTTCATATCCATATCTGAAATTCATCCAAAATCTCTTGATGACCACTTTGCATTCAACTTCTTCGTTATTTTTACAGGATCAAGGTTACTTGCCAGAAGCAATGCTTAACTTCATCACATTCTGTGGGTCAGGGTTTGATGACAACAGAAAAATCAGATATTTGGAGGAGCTGATTGCAGATGTAAGATATATATTGATTCATAAAATGTGTATATTTTATAAACCTATGAAAAATAGTCAGAATAGTCAAAGGCACATATGCTTACTATTGTATGATTAATGTCACAGGTATTCATTATTCAAGCAATACTGTTCTAAATTTTGTGCCACAAATTAATTGAAAGAATTCTGAATATTTGCAATTCATAAAAGATTTATTCACTACCCAAAATGGCTGTTATGGGTTAAAGACAACAAACAATTTCACAAAAATTCCTAGTGTACATTGGATGTTGATTACATATATGATCAATGTATTGTTCAAATAATAAAATAGCAAATAATATCAAAATGTGAGTTTTTGTAAAGCGCTCAACTTGGTGACACATGACACTCCTGGCGCTCCAGTATTATTTCCCCAGCTTTAGCAAGGCTACTATTATGGCACTCTAGTATTCTAAGGAATCAATTTCTACCAAGTCCCTCTTTACCTCTCCTGTGTCAAGAGTGGCAAATGTAGATTAATATCTTGCAAGTAGATGTCAATGATGCGTAGCAGCAGACCTGCCAACCAGTACGATTTTAGAAGTAAATAGGACATTACGATTTTCCAACAATTTGTTAATATTTTTTTTTTCTTCAAATATAATTTTTTGTATTTTTTGTTGTTGTTGTGTGTATGCCATTTTCAATGACAAAATGCCCATTCTGTCTTGTAAAGTATCGTACAAGCATCTCACATCAGTAATTTGGGGATGTTCATTGGTTCATCAAACACACCAGTCATGACAAATTAATCATGCATATTCAACCAATGATCCATAAAAAAAAAATCTTCCTGTATGTAAGAACTGTAAGAGGGATTGGTCCGTGTTTTACAAAAAAAAATACAACTTTTGGGACTAAAGAATACAGTTTTTGAACTCCAGAGGTTGGCAGGTCTGTAGCAGGGACTTGAACCTTGTACCTTGTCGCTTATGATCCACAGTCTGGTGACTTATCCACTAAACCACAACACCTCTACACATCTCCCAAAACAAAAAATTGATCATCTTGTTGATTGACTCCAGACATGCCAACCGTTCCGATTTTAACGGAACTGTTCCGTTTTTGAAGTTTTTATAGCCCTAAAAAACGGAACGTTCCGATTTTGGGGAATTTGGCTTTCCATACATAGCATTGATCCGATCGAGTGCTGAACGGATTGCATTGCGCAAGGTGCGTGCAGCGTGCACTGATATGTACGTACAGTGGCAGCGTGTTGCTGCGCGCCACGTGCACTCTGATATGTGTTTCCGTACGTAACATTTCCGTACGTAAATACTTGCGCTGGCAAATCTCGTAAGTATAATTTCTATACGTTTGCATGCGCATATCAGCATGCATGCATTCGCTATCGCGGCTAGCGCACCGTATATGCATAGGGTCCCCATGCAAAGTACGTGTTTTGAGGTACCGTATACTTTGTGATTTGTGATTTGTCTCGGAAGAAAATCTGTCAAAATGAGCGGAACAGCAGCAAGACAAATTCAGAAGTACAAACAGGAATACAAGGAACGATTTCCCTTTATTAAAGCAAGCACAAAAGGGGAGGAATATGTACATGTATACTGCATTTATTGTCGGCAAGATCTAAAGATCAGTGGTGGAGGAGCCAACGACATTACGAGGCACTCAATGAGTTACAATAATTTCCAGACTGTTGTCTGGAAAGTTGAATACCATTATTGCCAGTCTCATTTTATGCTTAGATCTATGTCATGTATAATTATTTAAAAAGTAACTAGACTTAAATGCATCACTCTGCATGAGTGGCTAATTAAATCTGCTCTGCCTCTGCCAAGGATAAATTAAAATGTGGAATTCACTTCAATCACTTTTTTGTTTGGTATGACACAAAAATTACCCATAAACTTGGGTTGAATTTTAGGGGAAATGGTCCCTAAAATAGGCTCAGATTGCACCAGAGAGCATCTGGAAACCCAGAGCTTCCAGGGCCCTAAAGCGGGCCCTGGACCCCGGCAAAAAGGACTTCGCGCTTCGCGCTCGTGATGTGCGCTTCGCGCACATAGTGTACAGATTTCTGATTTTCAAATGTTGGCATGTATGTGACTCCATCTCATTCTTCTCCAGTTCTCTCTAGATAAGGTCACGACCCACTCTGCTATGCTGGACATGGATCTACTGGACGGAGTCAATAGAGGTCATATATCCAGGTTAATGGGGTCAGATAAAGGTCAACAAAGGCTGATAAAGGAACTAAGAGAAACGGTTAGACAAGAATTAGGAGAAAGGTAAGGAAACTCGTAAGGAAATTACCTTGTTATATCAGGAATCTTGTTATATATCAGGGTTAACTAACAACAGACTATAAAGAGCTGGAACCAGCAAAATAACCTAGTTAAAACAGATACCTCATTATATCAGAGCTCTGTATACTGAGTTTCCACTGAAATGACAAATTTGCCTCATCTATATTCTTTAACCCATTGACTACTGAGTTCTTTCATACCCCTATCCAGGAGTTGGCAAATATAAGAATTATAAAAAAGCATGTACATACTTATCCAAATCAGAAATTTAAACCATCTATTGTTAAACAATTTATTGAAAAAATGTATTTCTTTTTGGGGTAATAAGAGAATATGAGTCGTTGTGTAAGCTATTTATGAGAATAAACTTATTTTTAGATAGAGGAACGTTGCCCTCAAGCACCAAATAAACATCATTGATTATAAGTTTCAATCTATTTTTCTCCATTTCTAGGACAAATGGCACACTCCATCAAATGGACGATGACTATCTAAGAAGGGTACTACTAGCCAGGAAAGTAAGTTTGAAAGTGGAGAGCTCCTCAGTGTTTTTTACAATATATATACTAATATGGGCTAGTTCAAGGTGTTTGGTTATTGGTGCTACATACATAACAAAATATTGAGGAGTTATAAAATTAGAGTGGTGTAAAATGTTTTAATTCACTTTGTATTTGGTCTTATCCAATCTCTACTTGCGCTTTAAACCAACAAGGATAAGATGCTGCTATCTTAGATGAGGCTTGTAAAATAAGGGATATTGAGGAGTTAAAAACATAAAGGGGTATAAAATGTTTTATTGTAAAAAAATTCATCCTTCAAATAAAGAATGAACATTTATAACCCAGGACAGAGGTTTACAAATGAAAGTAAAACTTCCTCAGTCAGGGTAAAACTAGCATAACTAGTACATAATAATGTGCAGAGGAAAAAAACAGATATACAGAAATAGATTCAATTATAATTAGATTTCAAACATGCCGAATAAAACATAGTTAAAAGCATGACTCAGAAATAAATGAGTTAAGGAGATCCAAAAAATAGTTAAATGGTAACTGGATATAAAAGATATGTAAGTTTCGCAGGTTATAAGATATATTATGACAAGTCATTTATTATTTTGGTATTGTGGATCGACATATCAGTGTGTCATCCCTTTGGTATATATGGCCCTAGAATGATCAATTAAGCAGAAATTATCAAAGATTGTTGTAAGAGCAGACAAAATGAAAACTTATAAATGTAATTATAAACAAATATGATGTGTAGTCAGCACCTGCTAAAAATTATTATATCCCTTCTATGAATATTCGTGAGTTTTCTAAATACATGATTGGTCAATTGGTGGTCACATGATAAAATATAATTTCACTATTTTAAACAAAGCCAGAGCTCCGAATAGTTTCCACTATTTTTTCATGGGCAGAACTGCGCATGCTCTATGAGATTTTCAGGTAGAAAAGCATTGCGACATCACATCATGTTCAGTCAAAAATAATGCGCAATTAGCGCGTCTCATTAAATGTGTGGTAATATAATTGTGCGCAGGTTAAATTGACAAATTCAAACTGATTGTAAACTTCTCCAATACCCGGCCCAATGTGGGTGACATTAAAATAAAGTTATAAACCATATGCCAGCCAATCATTAAGTCAAAAGTTCGGATCGTAACAAAGTGATATAAAACAAATATACCAAGCATTTAGTTTGTAAGAATAGTGGAACTTGTATATCTTCGGAGGGACTGCAATAGTACTATTTTTCCCTTGGGGCTTCATCTCTCAGAAAAAAAAGTACTCTGCCAGTCCCTCCTCAAATAAGGGCCAAGTCTTCAAAAATCTCCTAGGACCTGTACCTACCGGTAATCAAATTGCTAAATGTACATTTTCAATGATTACGATTCTTTTCTTTTCTCGCAAGAACATTATAAAATTTGATCACTTTTAAAATTATCTCACTCCTTTATTTTCTTAATTTTCTTTTCTTTTTTCCTGTTATTATCAGAATTATGTTCAATACCCTGTTTACACTGTTTTTACTGCTTTGTGCTCTGCTCTTATTAGGATTTTTTTTTTTTTGGGGGGGGGGGTAAAATAACCATTTCAGGTCTTCTTTATTTTTTTCTTCAAAATTAGATAAACATATTCACATTTTTAGCATTTGCCTCCATTTCTGGAGGGATATACATTGTTTTCTAATATTTTCTTCTATTTGTAAACGATAAAAATTAATAGGTAAATAAAGATATGAAGAAGTCTCTTTCTAGTTGTTTTTTTTTTAATTCTTTTCTAACAAAACTTTTGTAAATAGTAAAAAGTGCATAATTCAAAATAATATCAACATCTTTTTCCTTCTTTGAATTAAAATCAATACCAAACAATAGATGACATGGTTTGAAATTAAAATTAGACATGAAATATTTCTTTATAGTCCTTTCAACTTCATTCCAAAACATACTGACTTCTTTACAAAAAAAGAACAATCACCTGTTTGATTACAATAATAACATTTATCATTGGCATTAACTTTCCATTTAAACAAATTATATGGTATTGCTAAAATATTATACATGAATTTGAAATTGAAATTAATTAGTAAGCTGTCTTTTATACTTTTTAACTTAAATAACCAAACATCTAACCATACAGGTACATGTATATACTATATCATTACTCCAAAATTCCTCCGCTCTAGATTTTTCGATTTTTGATTTAATTAAACCATGATATATTCTTTTAACTGTCAATTGTCTAACTGAAATCATATCCTCAATCAATTTTATATCATTATATACAAACGATGTGGATCTAAATTTCATATACTCTCTATGTTCTACATTCATATCTGCAAGTACTAACATATTCCTGAGTGATTGAATCGCTCTTCTAATACGTGCATATTGACTATACCACCTTCCAATTTCTATAAAAAAGCATTTTCCTTTTATACGTGACATTTGTATTCAGCCAAATCATTTCTCTACGATAGCTACCAAAAGTACATGATCAATACAAGAAAAAGGTCATAATTAAATTATAGTAGAAGTGAAGCATCTTGTTCTCCAGAAAACTTGTGTTTTTTGTACTAAATGTACAATTCATTATAAACTTTATACCACCAATTTGTTCAAACCAATAGTCAAACATACATTTGCAACCTGCATTTAATTCATCGCTTAGATATTTACAAAACCAATTTATATTTAACGATGCAACTTAATAGGAATAACTCTATTGAAAAGTGATAATCATGGTTGATTTTTGGATGGCAACTTTGCGTCTTAAAGATAGTGACATAATCAGAGATTCCTAATTTTCTTGATTGGTTGTGAAAGTATTCTTGCTAAACGGGAATAACGCTGTTGAAGGCCCTATTGGCTCTCATGCTCTTCTCAAACTGGGCCCAGAAGAGTTTCTGGCCATCTTCATCGTCCATCCACAACATGTAAGGTTTGTTCTTACTCAGGAATAACCGAACCAAATACGGGAGGTCCTCATCCTGGATGTCCTCAATGAAAATCAGTATTACCTTGTCAAGTCTGGTATCGTTGATGTGCTCTAGGGCTATGCGCAGCTTGGTCAAGAACCAGGCATCATCTACGGAGTTGTAACTTATCAGCAAGACAGTCTTGAAGCTGATCTCGGTGGCGTAGTGAAGAGCATTGATGTAGAACATCCCGATGTTGAGGTCGTTATCGCCGAAGATCACTTTCTGCAGATGTGGAAACCTCTCCTGCAGCATTGGCTTCATGATCCGGTCAACCCATTCCTCGTCATCTTCATTGTACATGATGTTTAGCTGATACTCGTAGTCCTCGGCGTCAAAGTCCTGGTTGATTTCCTCGTAGCCAAAGATAGCTAGCTTGAGGAGGAAGAGTTTGTAGTTTAGCCACAGTCGCTTCCTGTAAGCCACCAAGCAAATCCCCACGATCAGGACAACTGAAAAGGATACACCTGTGATCATCACAATGTCAGTGCCACAGTATTGGTCAGGGTTGAATGAAAGTATAGGTGAATTGACCTCTTCTTTGATGGACGTTAGCGAGCAGAAAGTCTTCTCTTGATTCAAGAGTTCAACATTGCCAGAACTGAGCCACTTCACAAACCAACTCAACTGGCACGTACAAGAAAACGGGTTTCCATAAGCATCCAGTTTCATTGTCATGTTTGTTGGGAACATCGTCTTTGGTTCTATGGTAGCAATTTTGTTTTGTTGGATGAACAGACTGTGCAGAGAGGTGGTTTCATTGAATAGTGTCCTTGGAATGGTCTCAAGTTCATTGTTGCTTAAAAATAGAACAGCAAGATGGTGTTGCGTTTGAAGCAGACATTCAGGTATCTTCTTGATCTCATTGTCGCTAAGGTCTAATGACCTGAGGGCAGTCAGGCTGTCAAAGACACCACGGCTCAGAACTGTTATAGAAGACTGCGACAGGTCAAGTTTCTTGAGTTTCTTCAGCGGGTTGAAAGTGCCTGGTGCTAACATATCAAGCTTATTCTGTCTTAAAGCAAGTCTCTCCAAAGAGTCTAGGCCGCGAAACAGAGAGCTCTTAGTCTTGACATGGTAAATATCTGTACTCCTCAGACTGTTCTCACACATAATCAGCCTGGTGAGGGATGAGGTATTTGTGAATTGACTTATGGAAGTTAATTTCAATGGGGCAAATGACAAATTCAAGACGCGTAGAGCCCCTAGATAGCGGAAAGCCTCATTGATGCCTTGGGCATACTCATTGGTAAGATACAGCTCTTGAAGAAGCCTCAAGTTTTTAAATGTCTTCAAAGAATATGGATTGGAGATGTCATTGTTCGACATGTTCAGAATTTTCAGATTAGTGAAACCCCACAGCATCGACCTCCTGATCCCTGTGAATTTGTTAAAAGACAGATCGATGTACTCTACTGAGGGAAATGTTACATTGTTTCTATTGCTTTCGATATCCTTGATATTATTGTACGCCAAGTCGAGGTGATTGAGTAAGGATATGCCCCATTCTTCGCCGATGAATAGCCTTGCAATGTTATTTCCATTTAGCTTCAGTTGCTGTAACATGTTATTGCAAGAGAACATATCTAAGCTCAAAGTTGCGAGGCGATTGTAAGACAGATCCAACTGAATTAAGTGGTCTAAACCACAAAAAGATCTATTTGATAAACTAGCAACCTGGCTTCTATGAAATGAAAGAATTTTTGTCTGATTGAAACCCCAAAATGCAAAGTCAGGGACGTAACTTATTATATTTTCTTTAAAACTTAGTTTAAAGATGTTGCCCTGTTTCTCTAGAGAGACATGTGACTTGTTCAATGGAATTATTTCATGTATCTTACAGAAATCAATGTAAAGGTTTGTGATGACAGTTCTTCCTAAAACCATTGAGGTGTGAAATGTTGTGAAATTGTTACCCGAAAGATCCAAGAACGTCACTGTGCTCAAATATGAGAAAATATTAAGAGGAAGACTATTAAATGCATTATTGTCTAAAGACAGCCTTTCCAGTGAACAATTCTGAAGAGGTTTTAAATCATGGGAATCAATGAAGGAGATATTATTGGTGCTTAATTCAAGTTTCTTGATACTGTTAGACCATGGCAGTGCATCACTAGGATAAGAAAGCAATCTGTTTTTACATAGAATGAGTATGGAAAGGAAATTATTTGTCCAAAACAAACCTGGTGGAAGAGAAGCTAATCTGTTTTGGCCTAGACTTAATTTCCTAAGATGAGGCAGAGGTTTAAAGGTGCCATTTTCTATCTTTGAAAGGACATTGTTTGCAAGCCCTAAAGTAGTGATGTCAGGAAGATAGGCAAAAGAACTGTTGAACAGACTTGTGATCTTGTTGAAGGAGAGATCAAGCATTACAGTGTTGCTTGGAAGATCCTGAGGAACAGACTTGAAATCTAGGTGAGTACATGTGGCCTTTGATCCGAGGCTGGTGTTCTTAAGCTGACATCTTCTTGTTGACTCAGGGCTGAGACTTCCTGAAACATCTTTCACAAGCAACCTTGTAGAGAGCAGGGACAAGGCACACAGCACCCACAAGCAAAAGAAAAACCTTGAGGCTGTATGAGAAGTCGTCATCTTCAGCATGATTCTAATCTCTAGTGTGTTACCACTGCAGAAAGAAAATGTCTTGTTTGCTTCAGAATGGGCACAGCTAATTGTTATGTTTCCCTACCTTTGTTAAGAATTGTCTTTAATGAGGTGTTACCACTGCCAAAACAAACTAAGCGTCCCATTTGCTGTAGAATGGCCAAAGCTAACTGCAACGTCTGTTCGGCCTTAGGAATTCAAGCTTTGGTGTTCATTTATAACCAACTTCACAAAATCAAACAGATTCTGACTAATATCAATTTCTCAAAATCCTTGCTAATAACTTCAGTTTCACAAGTGCAGACGTGGCCGAAATCCAAGTTTTGATGGTCATTTATAGAGTACAGTGTATATCGAACAATTGCAGATGTTTGCCAATCAAATTATGGTGATCATTTTCTGTGTACTATACAATATCCACAAAAATCATGGCTAACAAAGATTCACATCATGACCTTGGGTAGTCTGTAGCACCTGGGTACTTTCTAATTTCAAGCCTTGCTGCCTACATGTAGTTCATCTGCTCATCAGCTACATGTATCAAGCGTAATATTGAGGAAAATCTAGTGAGCAAAGTTCATGGAGGAATCTCAACAGATGAATTCAAATTTCAAAACAATAATGTATATGTTTCCTAAACGTCCATTCTTTCCTCTTTATGACAGAAGTACAGTTGAAAACCTCTCAAGCAAAGTTTCTTGACGAATCTCAAAGAGATGACTTAAAAACTGCAAAGTATCAAATTCCTGAATGTCCATTCGTTGTCTCAAAGTTCAGTTAAAAACCTCTGAAGTAAAAATGTTCAAAAAATGTCAAAGAGATGATTTTAAAACTATAAAGTATCAGATTCCTAAATGTCCATTCCTTCTACCTTACAATATGAAGTGCAGTTGAAAACCTCTGAAGCAAAGTTTGTCAAAGAATCTCAAAGAGATGGATTTAAAACTTGAATGGATCTAATTTCTAAAGTAAATTCCTTCTACTATATGAATTGAAGTACAGTTGAAAAAACATCTGAAGATGTTGAATTGCAAAATCAAAATGAATCAAAGTTACAGCTTGTTCACTCATTGCTTTGAAGACAACGATGTTTAATACCCAAAGTTTTGATGACTTTAATCAACTTTTAATGTTAATTTTAATTAGTTTTTATCCTCTTGAAAGTGTCTCATATCCACTATTACAAAACCAATTATGAGATCTGAAAAGAGGAAACACGCCGGAAACACGTTACAGGATAATTACATGCTTTTTTTTTAAAGACCTTAATTTTATCTAAAACTTGTTTTTCCCCAGGCTGTGAAGTATGTTTCACTTTCATAACACCCAGAATTTATACATTTTCCTGCTTGTTTGTTTGTTTGTTTTTGTTTTCTTCATCTTCATCTATCTTTCCTTTTTTTTCTCTCTCTCTTTTTTGAATTAAAGGATGCTTTGGAAAGCATGATGAAGAGAAGGAAAAAAATGACTTCATCTAATTTCACAAAGGAAAAGAAAGTAACAAAACAGCTGTAGTTGATGGAATTATATGTCATCAGATAAAAGGAGGGGCGATGACTCAGTGGGAGAGCTGTGGTCTTGTAACCAGGAGGTAGTGGGTTTGAAACCAATTTGATGTGCTAGAGCCCATTGGTAATTGCATTAATCCTCATTACCAAGTCCCTCAGAGAGGACTCAAAGCCATTGGTCCCCTGGTTGCTTACTTATAAGCATACACATTTTTTTTTAGCAGTCAGGTAGTCAACGGACAAACCATAAGACAAGCCATCGCGAAGAATTGCCAACTTAGCCTGCACAAAATTCCTGTTATTTTTTTTACTTTGGTAGCTTTCTTTGCCTCTCTGAGCGGTCACTCCTTTGTAACATGTGCAATTATGCATAAACAATATGTGACCCGGCACCACAAAACCAACAAAAAGTCGCAACCAGCGATTCTCCGTAATCAGCTAAAATGTCAATTTAGGTGAAAAAAATAGATTTTTGTTTTTTTGCATTTTCTGAAAGAGTGGTCTTTTCTGTACCTAGTATCAAAATTTGGAAGTCTAAAACATAGTAGAAGATGTGTTTTAAACCCGTTTTAAACGGTTTTTCTAGACCAGTTTTTTTCGCACAGCCTTCGGTCTCTTCCAAAATTTGATCACTTTTCCCGAGCGAAATTATCGTAGTCCGGAAATGGTCGGTCGTTGCTAACGGGTCGTGCTACGCGGGCTGTGATTGGTCCGTTATAGCAATCAGTGCGGCGCGCCATTTTGTTTGTATCCGCTTTCACATCGAGTTCCAGATTTGCGTTCGTCTTATATTCTCTGTTAACGACTTCGAGTAGCTTGATTGTACATCACATATCCAGAATTTGTTGATCAAGAGTAGACCTAAGAACATTATTATATTTTATACATTTGAGAGTGACAAGTTGCGAAAAAGTCTACAACGTCGTTACAATGCCAGGTTTTGTACGTGAGCAGAGCCGTGGGATGGTACCGGGGTGCACCAACGCAGATGCCCGGGTAGCTCGGGCGGTCAACGAAGCGATGATGCGGGGGCTAGCTGCGGGGGATCAGGCCAACCTTACAGCTTTGCCTACTGAACACTTCGGGCAAGACAGCGACGAGAGAATTCCTGATAATGTGGTTACAAATAATTGCCCAGATGTATACAAAACAAGATAGGTGACAAGCAGTGTTATGGGTCATTCCATCGGGTTGGGTCTTTTCAGCATTTTCATGTGTTTGAATGTTTAGAAGCTATTTTCTCAAATTTAAATGTATTTTTAGAAAATTAAAAGTATATTTTATTTAAGAGTAATGTATGACAGAATAAATAAACATGAAAACAGAAACTTGTTCATCATATTTTTTTTTTGGTGAGAGTTTAACTACCGATGTCTCAGCGATTTTAAGGGTGAAAGTTGTGACATGAAAACAAGTCATTTTCATGAACTCATTTCTGGAAAAAAATTCATCATAATGCAATGTTTCCTACTTAAAACATGTCACCTTTAATACCCCTACTATGTCTGAGAAGCTCAGGTGAAATGTGCAAAAAATCGGCAAGTTATCCCATATTGAAAAAACACAATACCGACGTTACCAACAATGTCCTAAGCACTTTTTTCGTAACGGCGGTAATCTAACATTTTACACAAATTTAGCAGGATATTTTCTCAGAAACTTTCATCTTATTAGGAAGGTACAACCCCTGATGAACATATGTTAAAAGAATGACGATTAAATCGGTCGGTAAATACAAGAAAATAATTAATTTACCACAACAATCCCCCGCGATGTCCTTCATAATTTGGTAACGTCGGTGTGAAATTACGGTGTTTGAGATCAAACCAGCCCGCTAGCTTCAGTTTTTGGTGTTAAAATGACCTGCTAGTTATTCACGAACGCGCACACATGTTTTTTGATGGTGTGCGACGACCTACCCCTGAGCTGCAACCACAAACGTGACAATGTCCATATAACGTCGGGCAGCCATTTTCGCCCGTCAGCGCCCAAATTGGTACGTAATATGTATTTTAAGTTATTTTTATAGCCCGAATTATTATCATAGACAATGAAATTCCATTTTGTTTAAATGTAATTCCGTTTTAAATTGTGTTATTTATAGCTTAAAACGGTTTCAAAACCATCACGTGTGAGTGAATATTTTACTGTTGTCCCACATACTGATATATGTGTTATAACGAAACATGCAAAATCGTTGCCGGACTTTTCCCCTTAAAAAGCTAATTTCTTAGACAGAAATTGAATTTTGTTATAAGAATCCCGTAAATAAAGATATAACTGATGTTCCTATACCTCAGAATTTTTCTCACAACTGTTAAATTAATTAATATTAATTATATGATGCCATTAATTGTCATTGAAAAATGATGGCTAAGCCTAAGGAAAAACACAAGTTATTTAAAATTGTTAGGAAGTTCAATCTAAGGCCCGACATATCCAACTTTTGGGCAAAAAAGGGGGTTGGAGTTGAGATAGAGAAAAATGGAGAGAGCTAAAGGGGAGAGGGCATGCGACCCCTCCCCCGATTCAATTAGAATTGGATACATAATGATTTTTTTTTTTTTTTTTTTTTTTTTAATAATTTTTTTTAAATATTTTTTTTAAAAATAAAATCATTATTGATGTTTGCCATGTGGCTCCCACTCCCCCCTCCTACAAAGGTTAAAGGGAGGTTAAAGGGTTTTCACCACCTACCCTCCCCTCCAAAAAATAAGATATAAAACAATAATGATAAATAACAACAAACAAAAAAAATTAAGAAATTAATAATTTAACACAAATATTGAACTTAAAAGAATAATAAATAATAATAAATGAAAACCAAATACCTACTTCTATTTGGGCATGCAAAACTAGCCAAACGTGAGGATGATGCCTCCCTATCCATCTTGCAATCCTCTGTGTAGTTGTTCCATCCTTAATTCTTACAATGTTACAATGTACAAGTACTCATAATTATCAACCAGAACACACATTTTGAAATGAAAAGTCACAGAAGCAATTTACAGTTTTGTTTTATTTTTATCTCATTTAATATTGTTTACTCATTTGTTTTTATTTATTTATTTTCATGCATATTTATTAGATTGCTGCCTGAGGATTCAGCTCCGGCAGAGAGATCGATCAAGAGAGCAGGCAAAATGACAAGTCATCGAAATATTCCTGGAAACGAAGATCTTTCCAATCTAATCACTATTTTGAAGAAGTATAAAGTTAATCATTAATATCAACCAATACACCTATTGTATGAATATTTTGTTTTTTTATTTACTGGTCAATGGATGAAAGATATTTCAGATGACATTTGATATAGTCTGTCATGTTTAAATGAGTATAAGAGGTCAGTAACTCTAATATCATACGGATGTTACTCGGACATGATGTCCATGTAACATTGGTATTTCGAGGTGTTGAGGTGAATATAGACCATAAATCTTGCAGCTTTCCTTTCATTTGTGTCATCATCTCATTTAATATGTTTCATGCATCAATTAATTGGCACATTTCTTAGAATGCAGCCAAGATTTTCTATGCAAGAGAAAAGATAACCCTTTAGAAGAAAAACATGATCTGAAAATTGCTAGTTCCTCATTTGTTTCATGTTTATAAGTTGATATAATGTTGCTGTGTTCAAGTTTTGAGTATTCTAAACTATTGCTCCCATCATCTTAATGTTTTCCACACCAAAAAAAAGTGGAGTACAGACTGTAACAAAGTTTCAGGTCAGAAAATAAATGAGCAAGTAAAAAAAGATGTCCTTGTAACGTTGGTATTTTGTTGTGTCTGTTTTTTCATTTTAAATGTAAGTGTGCAAAGGAATACACACAATTCCAATGGAATCTATTGTAGGATTGGTGTTAGAAACAGGATATAACAATAAACAAATTATTCACCAACTCTGAATTTTGAACCTTCATGTCACAATTTATGACCCAACCCGATGGAATGACCCTTATGTAAGGGGGAACAAAAAGACTCCGGGTCCACCATGAATAGGCATTGTCTAGTGCAGGTGTCTCGGCACTATGTTGCAGTTCACTTAATCCAATTACAACTCTATACATTTATAACATAATAAATTAATAACTTTTGAAAGACTTAAGTCCACACATTGAAACCTCAGAAACATAATGAACAGACTATGTTTGACCATCAGGCCAAATTTCAGCCTAATCTGAAAATCTCTTCACAGTGGTTGCTATGGCCTTTTGATTCACCCTTCTATTGATTTCCCTGTGGTTTGCTTGCTCCGCATGCTTGAATAGCCCCAAACTTTAAAGCTCTCTTTCTCACAATTTAATACCAGTAACCTCCCTCACCAGCTCTTTTCATTCACTAAATTGAAAGGGTTAGGAAGCTTCAATTTGGACAAGTAATATACCATTTTAATGAGGAGAACTTCTTCTTTCATAATCAGATGAAATCAGGAAAATAATTTTTTGCGACTTTTTGGTGGTTTTGTGGTGCCGGGTCACATATATTGCTTTGTTTAACATAATGGCCTTGGATGAATACCTACTTTTGCTCTTGATTTAATGATTAGCTCCATGACAACCCTTTTAACACAGGTAAAGAATTAATCTTGTAAATGGAAACAGTTAAATAATCTTTAAAGGTAAAGACCAGTAATGGTCATGCGATTGCATTGTGAAAGAAACGTTGTGGAATCGATCAGAAAAGGTCGATCATCTAGCATCTGGCATCTGCAAGGTTCTGGAATCATCAAAATGATAAGAAATTTGGCTCATTCTTCGTAAAGTTACAAGCACTATACACAGAAAGATGTATATGGGACTACCCTATCTCTCTCACCAGACCATGAGAGAAATAAATTTACCAAATATATGAATTAGTAGGCGGTTTCCCGGCAAATTTTTTATCATCATGTATTAGTCAAAACATATTCTTTCATATGATTGGTAATGAGAGCTTCCATTTCATTTTTTGAAATTGGGGCGTTGCCAATACTGGTCTTTACCTTTAACCTATCCCATGAGGAAAAAAAATGGACACAGGGAGATTGTACATGTATGTGTGAAAAATAAAGAGTTGAACTACCTATCTAACCATCTAGAAGGCCTGCACACAATTTCTATCATTTATGAGTACCATAAAACATCCATGTCACTTAATATCAGATTGCTTTCAATCAGTTTTATAGTTGTTTTCATGGGCTATAGAAAGCAGTACTGTAATTGTACCCTTCATCCTTTCTTTGTTACAGAGGTTAAAAGTGCCACAAGCAACAGTACTTAGCGGATACTTGCACTTTATAAATAGCCATTATATTATTATTATCATAATAAGTATCATTATTAGTGTAATAAAATATTTTTATGCTTCTGTTACGAAGTAGCCGGAGCCATTATGATTTTGGGTTGTCTGTCCGTCTGTCCGTACGTCTCTACGTCCCGTTCTCGTGATCGCGTTATCTCAAGAACCGATTGATGGATTGCCAGGGTCATACATTTATATGAAAAAATCTTGTACCAGTAATCACAATATTCTGAGAACCTGTTAATGGATTACAATCAAACTTGAATTTTTAAAAAATTGCTTCTGTTTTAGTTTGTAAAATTGCTCTATGGCGGAGGCATCCCTTTCGACTGGGCGCAGTGGAAGGTCCATCTAGTTTATAATATACTTTAAAACAATTTCATTGGAAGACTTTATAATATTTCACAGAATTTATTCAATTAAATCTACCTGTCTAATGTGGACCAAAAACAAAAGTCTTTTACAGTCTTATGTTTTTATCATCTGCAGGACCACATCAGAAGATTAAAAGACTTAACATCTCCTGACTATGCATTTCTCTGGCTCTGTCCTGATTTGACTAAGACAGACTTTCCTGCAATAACGCAACACTCAGGTACGATCAGGATCCATCCTTTACATTTTAACCCGCTGACTACTAAATTCTCTCATTCACATAGTGTTAATACAGGGGCCACACGGTTCCGGAAGGGAGTGGGTTAATTGATCTGCTTAAAGCTAGAAAGGCACTCGTCATTTTGAAGAGTTAACACCCTTTTGGCTCCAAACAGATGATGAAGGTCTGTCATTTTTACAGGTAATCTTGAGATCTTGTAATAGCGGAATAATCATTGTTGTCACAGAATCAGACAAAACTTCACTCAATGTTCACATAACAAGTACAGAAGAATTCTATCTGAAACTCCATTGTATTTAAGACATCTAACATCGTACACTCCCGTCTCCAAATTTGTTCTTAACAGCAATCATTACTTGATAAAATGTGGAAAACCAAATGTCAACAAATATTGTGGACTTGCCCTTTTACATCAGTGGCGTCCTGTAAAGGCTACACAATTCTTGTAACAATTCAGTCAGAATTTAGGCAAAAAATGTGTAGGTATATTTCTTTCTGTGAATATCACATCATGACAAAGAGCTTGTTTCTTTTCTGTCCTTTGTCTAGATGAAGTACTATGTTCAGCAATCAGTCACCTGGATCCAGCGGAGTCTTTCACTAAGGAAACCTTAAGCCCTATCCTTAAACAGTGCTACACTTCACTGCCAGGAGGACTTAAGTACTCACACTGCATGAAGGTCCTTAGAGTCGCCATGAGTGGTATGATGGTGAGTATATATAGGGAATAACGATCAATCATGGAGTCTTTGAGACAAATTGGCAATGCGATCAGAAGTTGTGATGTCATCCCCCCACAATTCACCACCGATCTGAATGACAGAAGGACCCAAAATCTCCATTTCTCTGAACGTTAATGGAATAGACCTATCTGATATGGCGATGCATGAAAGAACATGTTATCCGTAGTATATGCTCGAAATAGGCATTAAGAACATATATCTTTTAATCAAAATGGAATTTAATGACATTTCTTGCATTCAACAAAGATAAAATGTGAGGGGGTGACATCATACTTAGAGACCGCTTTGCATGCCCATTCAAGAAAAAAAAATTCTGGTCTGCTCTTCTTATTTTTCTCCATGTATTAAAACAAACTTATTTTTAGGGTGGACTTCCCCTTTAATTCAATTGTTTTCCTTTTAATAATTGTTTTCCTTTTAATAATTGTTTTCCTTTTCTATGTGTGTATACAGGAAGGGCCTTCTGTCGCTGAGATGATGGAGATCCTTGGGGGAGATGAGACTGTGAGAAGACTAGAGACGGCTCTCGAACATCTCCAAAGATGACCCTTAGCCCCCATCACCGTCTGTCGTATGTAATCCATCAATAGCGTATTTGAGGGAGGGGCAAGGGGGAGGGGGAGGTGATTGACAGGCTTCCAACCAAGAAAGAAAAATGCATCCACACTAGGAGTAAGCAGGTTAGGAATCACTGTAAATCAATGCATGAGGTCTGTAGATCAAGATATCATATTGAGAAGACCTACTTTTCATTCCTCAAATCAGATATTTGAGTGACCACCACCACCACCCCCCCCCCCCCCCCCCCACCATGATACAAACCAGGACCCTGTAACATAATGAGTTAAAATTATCTGTATCTCCTTCAATCAATCCTAACGTTACAATAAATTAAACTTACAGTTAAGTTTATGTTACAGATAGGTACAATGCATGGTAGATGCAATTGATTGCAGCAAGATTTGAGGTACAATAGATGTTTATGATTGATTGAATGTTGATTTTTTTAGGAACAGGGTATTAGTCCAACTTCCTAATAGTTTTGGAAGCGCACTAAGTTGAAATGTTTTGCGCCTCCTGATGCCAAGGTTTGACATGCCATGGTAATCAACCATTAGCATCTCTGCACTGAAAGCTTTCACTGGGCATTCTTGAAAAGGGCTGTCACAATGAATGCAGGGCTGTGCTGCAACATGTATTAATAACTAGGTGTAGTTCCTTTCCACTTTCAACAGCTCAAAGCACTTTTTAAATACAATGTATTATTACCCTTTGAATATTACAGCAGCGGTCCAAAGGTGTAGCACACGTACCCATTGACATCTGGGTGGCCAAGTGGCATATGTGGATTAACGTCTTCCCACAGTATGCTAATGATAAATCTTGGAATTATTGCGACTTTGTAACTCTCTTAATTTGTTCTGCATGTGTAAATGTCTATGCAATTAATATTGTTCTTTGTATACAAAATGAAACGCAGCGGGGGAAAACAAAGAAATGCAGAAACTCTTTTCCTAATAGCCAATCTTAAAACCACACTGGCCTACTTGTAGCTACTTGCTCCCTCTATATAGAAAACTTCCCCAATCGGTGCCTGTTGGTCCCCCATGATCCTCTTTTTCTTATGTTAATTGAGAGCTGAGTCAATGAGATAGCCACCTATCGGACACCTCGCTGTGTGGTCTAATCCCATCTGGCTGAACTAGTACAGCTGGCCTTTACATTGTAGATATATACTGGCCTAAAATAATTCTAAATTATGAGTCATGCAATAGATGGTTTGTTTTGGATCAAGTAAAATAATTATAAACAAAGTAACAAAAAGCTGCTGGAAAGCACATTCACTGAAAAAAGTACATTATAATAATATGTAGAGATTTCAGACATAGTTTTCAATGGATCAAAATGTGTAATGTATTTAACAAGAGTGGTAGAGCTACTGTGGTTTTTAAGAAGAATGATGAAAATCCCCTGGACTGACAAAGTTAGTAATGAGGAAGTTCTTACACGTGCTGGAGTGCAAAGGAAAATGATACGTGAGATGTTGATTAGGCAGTTGAAGTTCATGGGTCACATTACACGTAAAGAAGGCCTAGAGAATCTTGCTTTGACAGGGAAAATTGTGGGAAGAAGGAGTAGGGGAAGAAGGAGGATACTTTGGATGGACAGTCTGCAGAAATTGTTGGAGGAGAGAGGAGTGAAAGAACTAGGAGTGGTACTAATACAGAAGGCTAGGAACCGAGGGTGAAGAGAGAGAGAGGTAGAGCTAAATATAGATACACTGTATATGGACCTAATATTGATCCCTGTGGCACTCCCTGCTATTGGTTGAAGACTTCATGTCATATCCTGAGTAACAGTTAATTGTTTAGTCTTACAGATGCATCTTTCCAGTGTTACTCTTGTCATCCTCAAATTGTATTTTTCACACAAACGCTTTTGTAAACAATAATGTGGACGATTTTCAAATTGAAAAAATTGCAATAGAAATTATACGGATGATTCATAATTTTGTGATGATTGCATTCTATTAAATGATTCCATGTAACATGAATGATATTTTGAGTATTTTTCTATGTACCTTTGTTACATCCAGTTTGATATTGCATTAACAGTCTATGTATCCTATCACTAATGAGTAGCTGTATAGTTATTGCAAAATGATAAACATTTTACCTTGTAGAGGTCTGGCACAGGTAAAACAGCATGTTAGCAATCCCCCATTTATTTCCCTTTAATATATTTTGTATTAAACTGCGTAGGAGCTGGAATTTCAGAACCTGAATTTTAACAATAAAACTTTGAGATATCATGAGATTTAAAAGGAAACTAGAAAATAACAGATAAGACCTGTGTTGGAAGAATGGTTTCCAATATTAGTGTTGCTGATAGTACTTTTGACATCGGCATAGTTATTTTTCCAGTATGATTGTGCTTGCAACACAATACTGCACAAACAATGATTATGGTTTAATTTTCAAAATTCTGTTTCGGTATCATTGTATGTTTTGATACTTAAGTATGAGTAGAAAAGTATGTTGGTAATATGAGGTATTCTTGTACATGTGTGTAAATGTGAGTTCAGTTTAAAGTTGGAGAGAAGAGATGAGAATTGATAAAAGATGACTGCAGGAAATCCAAAGCTTTGTGTTGAAAAATCAATGAAATTCATGAGAGAGTGAGAGAATGAGAATAAGGAGGGAGGGAAATAGCGAGAGAGAGAGAGAGAGAGAGAGAGAAAGAGAATGAGGAGAGAGGGACAGAACAAGAGGGAGAGAGAGAGATGATGATGATGATGATGATGATTGTGCTGGTGATGAGGATGATGATGATGATAATTTATTTATTTATTTGTATTTTACCTGTTTATTTGCTTGTATATCTATTTTGTTTTTGCTGCTGTTATTTGTTATATTCTTACCAAACAGGGCCTCATGGAAGACCCACCAAATTGGTGATAATATGTGCCACCCTGTATAAATATCAGAAATAAATGAATAAATAAATAAATGGTAGTGGTGATGATGATTATGGTGATGAGGATGATGATAGTGATGATGATGGCGATGGTGTGGATGATGAAAATGAAGATGGCGATGATGACAAGAATACTAAGATCAAGGAAAAGAAAAGAGCGATGGGATGAGAGATGTATGAAATGAGCGATTTATTTAAAAAAATGAAGCAATAACAAAACTGAACATGTGAAAGGAAGAGAGAGAGAAAGTACAAGTAGTTAAAGCTAGGAGATGAGGATAGATTACGGATACGTCCTTCTCCAAATTATGCATAACATCCCTTGTAATTAGAGTCCATTAAAAATGGTAGCATTAACGCAGCTGCAATATAATTACTTCTGCTTCTTCCAATACCCTCAAAGTCCAATTCGGCTTCCAAATTACGTTTTTATATCGACCGAGTGCACACAAAACTCGTACCAATAGCTCAAGGATTTCGAGCCGTTTGCCCTAGTTTTTATAACACGCCCTAATTTATATAGCCTGTCATTTGGTGTTATTCTCACGGTACTACTTCACACCCGAGTTATTTCATCTTGCAATATTAGCGTTCTCTTTAATTGATTTGATCTTTCCTCTATGTTTCTGTCTGTCTGCCTCTTCTATGTCTGTCTCTCCTCTATTTAGTTCTCTCTTTCTCTCTCTTTCTCTCTCTCTCTCTCTCTGCCTGCCTGTATGTATGTCTCTGTCTATCCGTCTGTCTCTCTCTATCTCTCCCTGATGTATTCTTTCGTTTCCCTCTTTTTTTCTCATGATATATTTCTCTCTCTCTCTAGCTGCCTGCATGTATGTATGTCTCTGTCTGTCTCTCTCTATCTCTCCCTCATGTATTCTTTCGTTTCCCTCTTTTTTTCTCTTGATACATTTCTCTCTCTCTCTCTCTCTCTTTCTCTTTCTCTCTCTATCTCTCTCTCTCTCTCTTTCTCTCTCTCTCTTTCTCTTTCTCTCTCTATCTCTCTCTCTCTCTCTTTCTCTCTCTCTCTCTATATATCCCATTATCGTTTTCTATCCACTCCCATTTCCCCTGTTTTCATTTTGTTTTCTTTCACACACTTTGAATATTTTTTTTTTTATTATTTTCTTTTTATTTATTTGTTTGTCTAACTATCTTGTTTGAATTGTGATAATTAATAAAATCACCTTTGGGATTGAAACAATTTTCATTTTGTTTTCTTCTTCTTCATCTTGCTTCCAATTGATAAAGCTCGTAAAGTGACAGTCTATACATAATTATTATCGTAATAATGTCTCTAGGCAAATAACAGGCATCTTCTTCTTATAGATAATGTTTAAAACTATTAGCCTATCATCACAGTTTAAAACAAATACAGATTATGAAAATATAAAAAAAAACAAGGAAATTTAAACGTAAACCATAATCTTAATGAGGATTGGTGCAGAAAGATGTCATTATCAATAACTTGCTATAGACTTTTCAAGATCACTGCTCTTCATGTGTCTCTATACCGCTCTGCATGAGCTATCACCACAAACATTACCCATGAACTACCTTAGATTGTCTTGTGGTTGAACTATTGTTCATTGAGTATTGTTGCTTTTGAGTGCCAAGGTCATTAGGCGTCAGTTGACGTGTTAAAACAGAAACCCATTCAATTGTATTTACACTCATAATAACTGTAATTTGCAACCCCTTTATTCCATTCCCGTGTATATCCTACACTGCCAAAGACACATGTAACCTGAATAATATTATACGGCATCGAGTTCGAACATCAATAACGTTATTCAGAACTGATACGCATGTGAATGTTCCTTGCATTTTTAAGGATCTTTGGGTTCAACGTGAAGTGAAAGACAGTTTCTGGATTTGGAACTCCACAGGGGTTGTTGACATCACAACTAGGAAAGTCAAGGTAAACTGGTATTTCATTAAATTTCCCATCGATAGATTACTTCTGGAGTGAGTTTGAAAACTAAAAACGAGAAATAGATAAAAGAGGAATTTGGACGGACATAAAAATGAGGAAGACGTATAGTGGGATTAAAATTAGTTAGATTTCGTTATGTTATTGTTATTTGGTTGAACTGCTCTTATATATATATATATCCATGTATTGTATGTTCTTATACAATGTGTGCTAATGTATTATTGATATAAAAAATGTAAAACGCATAGAGAATTATATGAATTAGTATGTGCTTTATAAGCACTTTCCATTATTATTATTAATATTCGAAATAGCCCCCCCCCCCAACCGTTAAAGAGAATAGATATTCAAAAATAGAAAGTGAGAAAGCAGATAGGCTAAATGCTAAGAAGTAGAATAAGTGGAATTGTACACTTGTAAAGTATAGATAGTAGATTATGTTCTTTGAAATATACGAGATAGACCAATGTACTCTTATAATTTTGTTTCCCGTATATTATGGAATATAATCAAGGGAAGTATAGTTTCATTGATGTTTGGTCTGATCAATGATTTTATAAAGCTATCGAGGTATTGAACTACATCCTCGGGTATATTTTTAAGTCATTGATTTAGTCGATAGCAACATAGAAACAAGTGCCTATAATTATGTACACATGAAAAGAATTAGTTAATGTAAGTGGAGAAGTGCGGATGGAAAACGGAAAAGGATCCGGAAGTAGATAATAATCACAATCTATAATATAGCGTTTATTACGAAATACTGTCTCTAAGCGCTTTACATATATTATTACCCCGGTCATCGAATTCATTCAAGCACAATGTCCACCATCTCCACTCCCCGGGGAGTATTCCTACCATATGGTCATCATCAGGGCATATGACAATTACTAACATAAAGGCTTTCGTCATCCTACCAGGTCCCCATTTCTATCCTGGGTATGGAGTGGCAAATTGTGATTAATGCATTGCCAAATAAGTGTCCTATATAAGACGTGGCCTATATCAATTCTCGAATGAATCCATGGATGTTTTGATGCTTTAATTGCTTGTTTTTACCCGACTGCTAAGAAAGCATGTGTATGCGTTTATTAGGAAGCAACTTGGAGACCGACGGCTTTAAGCCCTCTTATATAGAGATGGTATGCAGTAGCACATCAACATGGTTTCGAACCCGGGTCTTCCCTGTTACCGTGACACCACTGCACTGCCACTGAACCATCGCGCCTCTATCATGACACTTAAAAATGATAGATGGTACTATATAGAAGCGATGGAGAAAGGCAGAGAGACGGGAAATGATCAAAAATGATAAAGAGGAGAGAAAGAGCTAGAGACGGATCTCTGAAAGGGGTCTAGGTTTATTGTTCAATTAAACATTAACGAGGTACCATTAAGACTCATTTCAGTATCATAATTATTATGGGGTAATTTCAATTTTCAATACACCCCCCCCCCCCCCTCATCCGTCGTTTATTACGCTGTTAGCCAGCGGATATAGCGAAATGAAACAGAACGAGTAGGTAGGTGTCCATTTGTTTGGTACTCCGACATTATTGTTTGCTCCTGCGCCAATTGCTTGCGCTTGGGAGACCTCCGACATTGCTCTGGGCTTTATTTCTTCAAAAGCATAGAGTTAGAGTTGCAATTGGTTTTAGGGTTCATATTAGGGTTAGGGTTAGGTATAATGTTGGCTCCAAGATTGAAGTTAGTAATTCATTTAGAACATAGGAAAATTGCCGCGGAGCAATTGTCGCAGGAGCAGGACTGGTGTCGTCCAACCGCACTAGGGTTTTTAGGCAAGGGTTTAGGGTTAGAGTTATGGAGGGCCTTGGTCTCGTGTTAAAGTTAATAATCCGGTTACTGTTAGGAATTAACTGTGGAGCAAATGTCGCTATAGCATGTGTCATATTACTTTTCATTTCCCACAGCAATCATTTCGGCATCCATCTAAAAGTCTCTTGAAGACAAACTCCTCCCTCGGAGGATCATCATCATCATCTCCACACCATGGGGCACATGCTGGTGTCCAACACGGGAGAGTCAACACCAAGCTATATCTCACTCCTCAAACGAGCGTCATTCAGAAGACAACCAGACTATGTCAAGGTAAGCATTGCGTCACTGAGTGCCGGTCGCACACGGAGCGTCATTTCGCTGACGCAGCCTTGCGTCAACGACTGTTGTGGTCTTTGGCACACCATTTGAGAGTGGCATTAATTATTGTATACAAAAGTGAAGGCGAGTTGAAAAGTAAAAACAATGCGTTAAATTACAGGTGTATAATGGTCTAATAATTGCCTTCACATGATTAATTAGCGCATGACATTGTAATATTGCAGTTGAAATGACGCCTCGTATGCGACGGGCATTTGTGTTTGCATTGCGCCAAAATTATGACGGGAATCTGTTTCAGGTTATAGAATCTCATATCATTAAATGCATACAGTACATTGTGATTCTTTGGGTAGTAAAGAAAAAAAAGAAAATGGTTATCGTTACGATGCTAATTAATCGACAAACGATATCATTAAGTTAAAACCGTTTTTGTGGAAGTCGGAGATTATTTTTGTTTGTTGGTGTTGTTGAAATTTTGCCGCCCCCATCTTTATAAAATTCAGCCTCTTCAAAATAAAACCTGTCCACATCCCGTTGTTTGCGTTATGCATCAGTGTACATAACAAACTACAATATTCATTTAATTCCACAAGTTAAAGTCAATTTAATTTTTGATACAAATTGGGGAAAAAGCAGAACAATTATTTCTTTTTATGTCAAACTTCCTTTAGGTGGCTGCCAAAATTGAGGAGGAGATTCGACTCCGCGACCTCCAGGAGAAGTCCTTGTTGACCCGAGTAAATCATCTTAAGAATCGTTATTCGGATGAGATTCATTACGTAACAAAGACCATTGAATGGAAGATGGGTGGTAAGTTCATGCTTGTTCATAATTATATGGCGTAAAGTAAACCGGTGTAAAAAGCCGCCGCGGATTTTTGTTATCGCCTAAAATGAATGGCGCAGCTTACGACTGAAATGCGCAAATTAATTTAGCTCTGTGCTATACATTAATGTGAAGCGTATACACTTTATTTTACGTCATCAATATAACAACAAAAAACGCCGGCGTTTTGCCGCGTCGTATGTAAAAAGGAGATTTTACTAAAAAATTCCTTGTTATATAACGGTTATAGTAGAGGACATATTAACTCATATGCGAATGATTAAATTGTACTTCACACCTGGGTGGAGAGTGGCTGATGTAGTTTAATGTCTTGACAAAAGAAGTTATATTTTCTGGCTGGGATTTGAACCCTGAACCCTCGGATTGATAGTCAAGTGAACTAACCACTATACCATCAAATGTACCATAAAAATGTTACCTATATAATGATATACACGATTATCCTCATATGCGGGTATTAGGGTACCCGATTATATAATTTCATATCCTATCATACGGATGACAAAATATTATGTTTGCCATGATAAGAGTGTAATTCTAAAAGAAATTTAGGAACATGATACAAGTAATATAATTCCTGGTAACAGCTAGATGCCGGCTCCCTCGCGATAAAATCGAATGCACCCGCATGCTTGCTTATAATAATAACAGTGATGGAAAACAAAATCTTCTGTGATGAATTTAGGATTGAGATGAAGTAAAACAGAATTAATTAAAGGGTGTCGTGACATATTAAGACGAAAAAGGTCTACAAAAAAAGTCGCTGGTATAGTTCATTACACTATTTTTTTTGTATTCTTTGATTTTATTTCTCAAAACTCAAATTCTACCGCACTACACATTTATTTCAACCCCTAAACTAGAACAAAACAAAGCTTTTTTTTCTCAGAAAAAGACTGAATAGTTTAAAAAAAGAATATATAACAAATAATGAGTTATTATATAGAATTGAAATTTGAGTTTTCTTTTATTAAAACAAGATCTATCCCAAACCCTTTCCCTTGGGCTTACCCCCCCCCCCCCCCCTCCCTTTCCCTTCTACTTGAGTGGATAGGAAATGCATTCTGAACATGAACAACTTGGTTCGATGAAGGCTTTTGTTTTGTTTTCGTACGCAAGATTACCTTCAAGAAAAGAACTATTATCACTCTGTAACGGCAATCCTTCGAAATCAATATGACTAATATGAGGGTGTATTGACCTGTATTGTAACCATGATAAATGAAAACCAGTCGATATACAGCTCGACTACAAATTCTTAGAACAGAACTGTATATTCAGCTGGAATAATCTTTCTTATATAACAGGAGACATGTCTATTTGCCAGAATTCAAATGTTCTCAGATTTGGCTAGAAAGGTTACCCAAAACATTTTATTTTTAAATTTGAAACAATCACAACAAAAGCGTGATGAGAGTTAGCTCCGTATAACATCTACACATTATATATCAATAATTAGATCAAACGAATCACAGAATACCACTTCTTTTTCTTTTTGGAATAGCAGACCAATTTACAAAGAACAACTGCAAAATACATAGTGATATTGACAATATTAAACAAAAAGGGGAAAAAAGTTGTCTGAATTTGGGACATATCTGACATCAAAGTGAATAAGTATTGAAGTACTAAACTCATTGTGGTGTCCATTATCAGACAGATCTATTTTTCCTCCAAATTATCCATCAATCTTTGCGTTGGTGTTTTATTACCTCACAAACATGACAAATGAATCAAAGAACCAGGAGCGATGCTCGAAGTATAATGGGGGGGGGGGGGTATTCTTTTGTATACATAATATAATAATAATAGTTCGTTCTTATAATAGAGTTTTCAGGACCGCATGTCGTCTCAAAGCGCTTTACAAATTATTATGTGTGGGGTGATTGAACTCCCACGCCCATAATATAGAAACACCACCGACAAGAACTCATCGTGTACATTAATTATAATAATGTTCCTATTCGTCCAACGTACATTGGCAAATGGCAATACCTATACCTCAACCGATTCCTTTCTCTGGCAACTCCTTCTTAATGCCACTCATTGTTTAGATCATGATCACGAACAAGGATAGAGTAGTTTCACATTACAAATCACTCAAACTATATATCCATCAAAGACTAAGTGTAAACGCACCTGAATTCTTGTAGAGTCTACAACTCGACATCATATTTTAGCATTATCCATTTTCACATAATTATGATCGTCAATATAGTAATTCTTTTAATTAACAAGAATTCTTTAGTTAAAATATCAAACGAGTGGCCTAATAGCATAAATCTACTGTCAAATCACCTCTTTTTAGTGCGATATTTAGGCATAATCTCTTACAGAGCCGTTCATAAACTTTTGATAAAAATGTAAGAATAGCTAAGACTACAAAAGTGGGCGGGGTAGTTCAGACAAGCGTGAGGTAATGAGTATTGTCAATATCGGAATGGAAAACATTTCTTTAGAGGCTTTGCATTCAACTGGTGATTTTCGCTTATTAAGTCCTGGCTTATCAAAGCTTCCAGACACCCATACAAAATTTGCATTTAAGATTATATCGCGATACTGAAAATAGTCTTTAAAAGTGAATCAATTCGCTCTGACACCACGCGAAGCCCAGTCTGCGTTTTTTTCGGTTGGTTACGTTTGTGCATTCAAGAGTTTTCAGGCGTGCGGTGGATCTATTCAAAGAGGCAACTCTACCGGTATTATTTGTTCAAATTTGGCAGCTCATCATTTTGTCTGCTGCACGAATCCAATGCTCATAGATTCTCACTTTTAAGGACTGTTTCCGTATAAACATATGCTCGGCCACCACACGAGTATACCGTTCGCTCCGATGCGGAAGCGATAATACGGGTCTGTAAACACATGCATTTGTTTGTGCTTCACGCCTATCGGAAGATCATTTATTAGCTTTATCATGTTTCGATTTTGAAACTAAATCATGTCATGGAATGTGAGACTGCTATTGATCGTTGTGTATATATACACTCTGTGAAACATATCAGCTGTATATTGCATGTAATCTGTTTTAAATGACGTGCATTTAAACAGTGCATACGAGCCAAACCAAATAAGATCTTTTGAAGTGGAGTGAATATTTCATGAACGGTTGACACCACTATTCGAAGTTTCTTCAAAAGGAGGACCATCTTGAGAAGTTGTTGCTATGGCAGACAATGCGCAAGAAATCCTTCGCTTCCTATCTCGCAGGCAAGGCACGCCACTCAGACGACAACATTCCCAAAGTTACCGCCAAATCAAGGAAGGCGCGAACAGCGAAAAAACCATAGCCATCAAAATCAAGAAGCGCCTGTCTGAGAGTTCTATATTTTCCATGTTCGTCTCGCAAACAGGTCTAGGTCTACCGTGGGTAGCCAGAGTGGACGATGTGTGGGACCAGAGTGCTGTGTACTGCAAGGAGTTTATCCATTCGAAGCTGAAGCGGCTGGGTTACATGGGAGGCAGCACGAAGAATGGGGTTCGAGGTTCGGTGGCGGCTCGGGGTCAACGAGTCTCGCCTGTCTGCCGGGAGCTCACCCTAGTCGGGTCCGAGCTCGAACGAATGTACCCGACTCTCTACAAGGACATCACCAAGCAGCTCAACGTCACCATCACGAGCGAGCAGATTCTCGAGCAGGTGCTCTTCGACGTCGGTGATGCCGTGTTCAAAGCGGGGATCACATGGGCGAGGGTCGTCGCGTTCTTCGTTGTGTCCTCATCGTTATCGGTGGAGTGCATGCAACAAGGAAATGGAATCTTCGTCCACAGTATCACAGTGGCTCTCACCAGATACGTACAGACAAAACTCGTCAAATGGATAACACAACGAGGTGGCTGGGTAAGTTTTGTTTTGTTATTATCATTATAACTATTATTACAGGTATTATTATTATTATCATTATCATTATCATCATTAATATGAATATTATCATCATTATTATTATTATTATCAACTTTGTCATTATTATTATTATAATTCTTGTTATTAATATTACTATTTGTATCATTATTATTATCATTATTATTATCATAATTAATGTTGTTGTTATTATTCTTTATTTTCATTATTACTTTTATTATAATTGTATATATTATTTCAACCTGGGCCCCTTCTTTGCGATTGATTCAAATCAATCGCAAATCTTTATAATACAGGGCCCCGGGTGCAGATATACTGATATTATGTCACCATGATTGAATTCTACGGCCATGAAAGAATCTAAAGTTGTTATGTATATAAAGCTGAGCTCGTCATAACACCATTACATAAGCTGAATGCTAGATTTGATACAAACATGCATGTGCCATATTACCTTGGCTTAAAAGTAAGACGAGACAAAAGCTAATTAGTATATTTTTTCTAAATGCTATATTTTCCAAATGTCATGGAGATCTAGTCATATAAGCTAATTACCAGCTTTTTTGTCCTCGTCAAAGAATCGTCTGTCAATATAATGAGCATGTTGATTTCTCAAACCAATTAATGAATAACCATATCAATCACAACGAAATGACTATTAGAGATAGAGTTTGGAAAATAAATTGCAATTGAAAATATCACACGTGAGGTGATTATAAACATTTGTTTTCATATAAAGCGCTTGTCTATGTCATCATTAATTTTGATCAGGCATAGACTTTCATCGTCACACTAAACTTTCCCAAAGATATAGTTATCACCATTCGATTGTAAAAAGGTAACTACGAGAGATTAGGGAAATGAATAGATCGACGTAACGCGATCGTAGGAA
Source organism: Strongylocentrotus droebachiensis (assembly GCA_035222895.1). NCBI lineage: Eukaryota > Metazoa > Echinodermata > Echinoidea > Camarodonta > Strongylocentrotidae > Strongylocentrotus > Strongylocentrotus droebachiensis. The sequence continues at coordinate 54,334 of JAVYIG010010751.1, forward strand.
TTCAAAATTTAAGATAACTAAATCCACATCAAGGTAATTGCGGAAATCGACATGATTTTAATGGGATTTAAAATGGGGTATTGATATTGAAATGACCCTTTAGCTGGTTTCTCTAAAGTCTTCGGCGATCGTATGATGTATTATGATTCCTACTGAATGTGATCATAAAGGAGATCATGTTCGGAATGGGAAATTGGGGGCTAAGTTCTCAATTATTCGAATCCCAGATATCAGAAAGTACTCGGTGCTATGAACTTGACTTGATAAAAGTGAAGTTAAAGTCTTATTTACATTAACAACAAGGGCCAACATAACAAGGAAATAGGGTTATCCGGTTTACTTCTGGGATACAGGCAACTTCCAAAAGTGTTTATTGTAAAACCATGGTGTAAAGATCTCAAACTAGTTTTTAAATGCAAAGGCAATGCAGACGGCACAAAGTTAGATATTAAACACAGATCTAAATACTTTTCACAACCCGTTTGTTGGATTTTGCATAGAGAGAACTCAAATCAGCTTAGTAGAATTGAGATCATGCTCAGATAGCATATCACTAAATTTCTTGGTTTGTTTTTGAACTACTATGAACATAATTTTGTATGAATACCACCAAAAATGTGACTGTAAAACGTTTTCCTTTTTAAAACGCTTTACTGTACTCAATCCTCTAAACTGGTAGGGGTATCAGACTGGGGGGGGGGGGTGCATTGCATTATATTCAGGGGTCGCGGAAAGGTGGGTGGGGTCTGCAGTCCCTATTTTCTACAGTGGGCACGTTTCACAGATGAAGAATATGCTAGTTTACATGCACAGCCACCTCCGCCCTATGCAGCTCTTAATATACATATTCATTTGTATGTTTTTGCATACTGCTGGTATAATTCTATTATATTGGTATTGTACGTGGATCTGTTAAACTGTTCCGCGTGTTTGTGCACGGGTTGAGTGACGAAAATTAAACGTGCTGATTTGCATTAATGAATATTGTATATGTTATTTTGGACGTGCTTTTTGTTTAAGCAAAATATAAAGCGAATAGAAAGATTTTGTGATAGTAATATACAATAACTACTTTAAATGGGAAACTTTAAATCTGCTAATATTAATATATTCACGGTTGTTTATTTTTGTTTTAATCATATTTAAATCTGATGGCATGTTGCGGTGTAATATACATTTGCGTTGATTAAACCTTGCTCTTTTCCTCCGGGTCGTATAACTGAATGATTATTATGTGCATAAATCAATTATTGCATTCAAAGTATTTCAGTTGAACGGCCGTCTGTCTTAGGTTTCACGTTAAGACACTTGGCTGCGGTTGCAAAATAACCTTTTCAAAACTATAGCTACTAGAATTAGAAATACTGAAATGTGAAGTGCCTTTTAGCGAACCGTCTGATGGGTTCTTTCATGCAAAAATCCCTTGTTCAGTCTGTCAATAGAAACTGCGCTAACTATAATCACCATACTAATTGTTGTGAATCAACTGGCATCGGTGTATTAAGAAAATACATGTTTAGGTTCAAAAGGTCCCTTTCTCTTCCTCCATTTAAAGCTTAACCGCTGAGAGTCTGAGACAGTAGGTTAAGGTCTTTGATTGTAAGGTTAGGGTATTAAGTCTAGGTCATGACCATAATCTAGAACTCCAGCCAATGCAACTTGGTCTCTTTCCGAGGGTGGATCAAGGGGTTGGGGCGGGGATGCGGGGAGGGGGGGGGGGGGGGGGGGCGCCACGGAGCCTTCCTCCATTTAAAGCTTAACCGCTGATACAGTAGGTTAAGGTCTTTGATTGTAAGGTTAGGAATCTCCAAGGGCGGATCAAGGGGGTGGGTGCGGGGGGGGGGGGGACGTCAGGGAGCCACAGTTTGCAATGATTTCACAAAATAAGTGGTACAAACAACCATGAACTCATATAGACCACAACATAAATTGGATATAATCATGTCAATCTGTTTGCATGCAGTAAATCGTAAAGACTGAAGTTAAAATTAAGAGTGAAATATGGAAAAGGATAACATAATGTGAAAGAACATGGCATGAAGCTGCCAAGTGGTTATTCGGGTAGACCGCAATCGACGAGACGGCCTCTTGATTATCAAACAGTTGTGAGGAGGCCCACGAGACTAATATTGTTGGTCTCATGGGTTTTCGGCCTCGTGCGTTGCAGCCGATGTCACGAGCTCCCTCCTATTATTATTGTTATTATTATTATTATTATTATTATTATTATTATTATTATTATTATTATTATTATTGTTGTTTTTATTATCTTTATCATTTATTATCATTATTCGTATAGTAAGAGAAATAGTATAGTAGTATCATAATTATTACCATAGTTATTTTTATCATCGTTATCATTATTATTGGTATTATTATTATTATCATCATAATCATTATTATCATCATCATCATCATTATCATCATCATTTTTATTATCATTATCATTATGTTCATCATCATGAATCCCCAATATCCAATTGTTCTCAGTCGATCCTCTCCCGCTTATCTCACTCCATCTATATGACCTTGATTATTTCCCGTTTCTAAAGTAACAAATATTACATCCTTGTAAGGTCTTCTGAATTCTGATCGCATTGTAAGATATAGCACAAACATCCTAACGTGTGCCTATAAGGTTCACCAGTAATCAGGGTAATTCGAAGCACTTTCTCTGGAAAATGTAGGGGAGATGGGGGGGGGGGGGAACACACTTCTCTAGATATTACCGCCACTGCATTACGTGAATAAAAGGAAGGAAGTATATACAATGGTAGTATGTTTTTAAGTAGATTTGAATACGTACATGCATGGGCAAACCACCTGTCTGCGTTTCCGTTAGCTTGCTGTAAATAGCCGATACTGGCTCCACGATTTGTTGTTGTTGTTGTTTTGTTTGTTTTATCTTATATAGAAGAAAAGTAAAGCTGCCCATGTCTCGAGGACTTCCAGTTGAAAGTGAACGGGTTCCTGGTAGGAAGGAATTCCGGGAACATGTTTAATGGTTTGGAGTCTTAATCAGTATAGTCAGGATATAACGTCGGCCTTATGCCAAAAGGGCCTTAACTGCTTTTGGCCATTCCGAGATAATCGCGTTTAAAGGTTTTGGCCTCTCTAATAATCAAAAGTTTGTGGTCGTTTTTTTGCTTTTGAAGCCAATTTCGATAAATGTGTTAAGTTATTAAGTTTTACATGAAATGTGTTAAATTTGTTATAAAATATTCAGAATTGTACATGCTATGTGCAAAAAACATGTTAGGGCCTTTTTGGCATAAGGCTTGAATGTAGCGTATGTTAGCGTATGTTATGCCAGAAGGGCCGTAACCTACTCGGCATTATGCCAAAAGGGGCGTAACCTACGCGGCGTTATGCCAAAAGTGCCTTAACCTGCCGTTATCGTACGCGTAACTATGCGCGTAACTATGCGCGCATAGTTAGCGCCCTTTTGGCATAAGGAAATTTTCTTGTTTCGCAACACCTTTGGTTTGCCAGAAAGGCCCTCCTAACGCAAATGGATCATCCGTGGAGGTTAAGGCCCTTTTGGCGTAAGGAAAAAGATGAGATACGCGTTAAGGCCCTTTTGAAATTCATAATTATCTTCATAAATAAATCGAATTTCAACAAGTGAAGCACATCATTTTAAAGAGAATGATGAAATCTACAAGGTGATATTAATAACTCAATAACCCCCAAAATCGGGTTAAGGCCCTTTTGGCATAAGGCCGACGATAATATCCACAGCTTAATAAGTAATGAATACACAGTTCATAGTAATGTTTTACAATTACGGTAAAAATGATGTTGCTAAATAAGAAAAATTATTATTATACGACTGAATTAGCAATAACACCAGTAGCAGCAGCAGCAGCAGTAATATAATAGTAGCAGCACCACCAGCAGCAACAGCAGGAATAGTAGTAGTAGTAGTAGTATTAGTAGTTTTAGTAGTATATAATTAGTAGTATTAGTGTTAGTACATGACTTGTAGTAGAAGAAGTAGTAACAGCAGCAGCAGCAGCAGTATAGTAGTATTTGAAGTATAGTATTAGTATATAGTAGTAGTAGTAGTAGTATAGTAATATATTATTATAGTTAGTAGTAGTAGTATTAGTAGTAGTAGAAGTAGTAGTAGAATTAGTAGTAGTATAAGTAGTAGTAATAGTATAAATAGTAGTAGTAATAGTAGTAGTAGTAGTAGTAGTAGTAGTAGTAGTAGTAGTAGTAGTAGTAGTACTAGTAGTAGTAGTATAGTTATAGTATAGTAGTAGTAGTATAGTTATAGTAGTAGTAATAATAGTAGTAGTATTAGTAGTAGAATAGTAGTAGTAGTAGTAGTAGTAGTAAAATACGGTTAAATGCTAGAGATATAAGAGAAAATAGGTACATGGTTCAAAGATGAAAATGCATTTTGATTGGTCCTATAATATTAATATCGATAATTACAAATTCAAAGCATACATTCCTACATCACGGCTCGTCAAAATGCAAGAGACATCATTTATTGTCTGTAATTGACAAATACTAATCACTATTCTCATGCCAACATTGTAAATTACTGTGAGCTTCAGGAAACATTACTCCTGCCTGAATTTGTCTCATATTATACATCACTGCACGTAATGACATATGAACAATATATTTTTTTTGTTTTGCATATAACAAAGTAGTTACCATGGATACAGAGCAATGTTGTATCAAATCTAATCATGGTCGGCTGTCATATTTTGTACATGGTGGTAGCCGATTGGTTATTGTGTTATTTTACATCAAATCCTAATTATTTGATGCTTGAGTTGCTTTGTTTGTTTAAAAATAATAATAATAATAAAGTGACGTTTGAAGAAAGGAGTAGGTATTATGAACGTAAATTGTTTGGTATATACATGTACTTGTATATGATATTAAACACGAAATTCCACTGCTTTACACATTTTAATACATCAGATTACATTACATATTATTATACAATCATGCATGTTAAATATCATATTACATATCAATATGATTTCAGTACATTCTCGTATATTCACAGCTTTCTTATAGCTGTGTATCCGGCATACTATATCTGATGGTATTGTATTTGGTTTCGTGTTGGAATGCGAACAAGTTAGTCAGGTAGTGTTGAATAGTATATAGAAGCGAATCGCAAAGCTAGCAAAATACTAAACCACAGAGTCTCTATTGATTTTCTCACGGGCCATTGCATACACAAGATGATCGAAAGCCATGAAAGCAATTTCAAGCTCATTGATTTGGCAAGTTATAAACCTGTTTAGGCCATGGACTTTTTTGTTGTTGAGGGGGTGGGTGCTTCTGTATGTTGATGAACCATACCCACTGTCTGGCCAATACGTGGAGACAATATGTTCACCATAATTATTATGATGAATATTTACTACTGTTTTGCAAAGAATTATGGAATTCTCAATAAAAAGTAAAGATAGATCTGCGTAGTATATGGAACTGATTACCAATACCATTGATAGTCAAACCTGCTTTATATAGCGACCACCTGTATAGAAAGACCACCTGCCAAGAAGACCACCTTTTTGTTTCTCTTGAATACCGTTTCTCATTGAAACCTGTACTGAAGGAACCTGTACTCAAAGACAACCTGCCTACGAAGACCACTTTGTTATGTTTCCCTTAAGTGGTCTTTATGTATATACAGGTTTCCCTTTAATGTCATAATTGTTAATATTCTAATGTATGTTGTACTGCTGAAGCCATAACCTTTCGTCAAAATTATAGCGCCATTCTTCAATCTGATTTCATGCATGTCTGAATAAGAAATATTGCTTTGATGAAAATCTGCTGAATTCATTTTGAAGCAATTGAAGCTGTGAATACGATTGCTTTTTGTTCCATCAACAAACCTCCCCCACCCAGTATTAATAGCGTCATGCTAGGAATATCAACTTCGTGTTAGTAAGGGGCGTTATTTGATTGTATCAGAATAGACTGAATTCTGAATGAGTCTGAAAGGTTTTTATATCTGTGAATATCAAAAAGCAAATATTTTTGCGATACCATTTAGGCCATGACCTTAGCAAGAATACCATGCTGTGTTGAGAATTATATGCATTTATTTTCCTTTCCCCTTTTATCGGTTAAATTATCAATTATTTTGATAAGCAGAGGGTGTTTTTTACGAAGTAAAGTATTGATAATACATGATTATGAGCTGTAGATGATTTCGGAGCATTGTTTCCATATTATATCGTCATAATTACACAAGGCAATGTACTTGTATGTGCATTGTTGAATTGAAGTTGTATTAGTGTTACCTACGTGTATTGTTTTCCCTATCTGTTAAGAATTTTCACGATTTATTCTTATTTATTTATTCATTCGCTTATTAATTTACCAGTGATAATTCGACCAGTGATTCCACACCTAACGATAATTTTTTTTTTAAATCAAAAAAAAAAAAAATCAATTCCCATGACTATCGCTAGTGTTTCCCCAGGCCTCTAATCCTCTGTCCCAAGAGGAGGCGGAGATGTAATCATTAAACATTACATCAGAGTCATGCATTCATTTCTTTTCACCCTTTTGACATGTTTATAATTAGAATATTTATCCTGATTACAGAACTAGATTAATAACTCGCCCTTACAAATTTGATGGAATGATATAAATGTAATTGGTGTTTTATTAGATAGAGGTTATTGTCGACATAAATATTGAGCTATATTTGGCACAAAAGAAAGCGGGCAAGTTGAGGGAGAAAAAACTCAACGAGTGAAATAAATACATGTATTATCTTTTCATCGGTTTGGTAGATAATATTGTGTTTGTCCGTCGGCCCCTGAGGACGTTTGCAAAACAGTGGTAAAGTGATAAAAATCGCAAGAGGCCAATTTTATTTGAACGCAACCAGATGACGTGCTAATATAGGATTTCCCGGCCAAAATCGCGTGTTTGTCATTCGAATTCATTTACTTTGCATTTAGCGCAGATCGGCTTTGCCATGCAATTATCATTCAATTTTCCAGTTTTTTGTATTTAATTTAGGATTTTGGTCGAAGGGTTTCATAGATCTGTCATTCAATTTAGAAACTGCTCAACTAGCATTCAAATTAATATTCACTTGTCGAAGCGTAATTTTTATCATTCAAATTAACACCTGTCATTCGTATTCGTAATATTTGTATTCAAGTTAGGAATGTAAGGGGGAAGAATTGCAACAAACTTTTACAGTTTTAAATAATGCAGTTAAAATGCATGATTTGCCATTGGGGTCTAAGTTGATATTACATTTATTTATTTTCAGGACAATGCAGATGGGTGTAGACAGACATAAAGTAAAGAAGGGGCGAATTCAAGGGATATGGCATTTCTGCACGGACATGTTCATAATATACCCGGGAAAGGTAGGGGTACCCTCAATCGCCCCTTTTTACTACAGACTCGGAATTTTACAAAAGTAATTAACATCGTCTCTTATACCCAGCACACCCCTCTGTTTTTCTTAAAGAGTTTCATAGTTTACTTGCCCGCCAGCAGATCGATGGCTAAAGACATGGCTAAATAATGAATCATGATCAAATTGTTGACTCTAGTCCCTACCCCAGTCACACTATTGTACTCTTCTTCCATAATGAAATTATGATGAAATTATGATAAATTCACGATGAAACATAAGACAAACAACTTCCTTACATGAACATTTACAAATATACTGAGACCATCAGGTCCGTAGATGCAAGTCGTTTTTTTCTTCTTAACAATCAAACTTAAATGCTGATGAATATCAGATAAATCTAAAAAGTATAAGTGTATAAATGCAAGAAAATGAAATATGATGAAATACACATGAAAAAACAATCTTGAAAGAAAAAAAATGAGCTATAAAAAGTGTGTAATAACCGAGAAATGTATATTGACCATCAATTTAAGTGCACAAAGTGCTAATTTGAATGCTACAATGAATTAGAATGCTAGAAGTACACCGTCGCGTTGTCAGAAAATCGTGTTGCGCCAAATCGAATGACCAAATAGCGAAAGAAGCACAATGTTCATTAATTTGAATGAAACATACGTAGATTCTAACTGAACGAAAATTCCATAGATTTGAAAACTAGAAAAGGGAATATAAACCCGAGATATACCTGACTGCACTAAAACCGTCGAATTTGAATGCAAGACAAATTAATTTGAATGACAAACTCACGAATTTGGCCGGGAAATCCTATAGTATTTAGGGTACGAGATTTAGCGTCCAATATATGGTAAACATAATTTTCGACGATCATATTTTAGTGTGTGAAAATAGCAAACAATTTCTCCAAGTTTCGGAGTTTCCTTTTTGAAGGCGACGGTGTAGGCGCTCTTTATGTGAGAGGGTGGAGAATGGGGGGGGGGGGGGTGGACCCATTACAAAATTATAAAAAATTAGGCCTGTAATAATTGGGTGGAGTGTATTTTGCTCACCGATCGTTCTAATATGTCTTATTTTCTCAAGCATTTAGATAGAATTTATATCATAACCCGTCTATTAATACGCTTATCAATACATTGTATCACTATCACGATTCATTGTCCAAAGTTCAGTCCCTTCATCTATGACCATTTGAACTTCTATAGTATTTACGACTTATTTTTCACAATATTTTTTTCAAATATTTTCCCCTCCATTCAGACGGATCTCCTGCGGACGTTCCGCCGCAAAAGAAACGACTCGGGAACTGTCTGGCTCTTGACGTTTGGGGGCGTCTTTCTCGGTCTGTTCTTAACTGCGTTGTTGTCGCATGCTCCGTATCTCTCTGCTTGGCGGCCCGATACTTGAGGGGAGGATGGCGATTTGTTGGAAAGTTTGCAAAAGCCCAAGACAACATCAAACTTTTAAAAAGTTATTTAGCCATTGATGATAACATGACTAGGTAAAGACTTATGTGGAAACGATGCTAAAGTGATCAAAGACCATGCATGAACAAGTTCTCCACTTGCCCGCGGTTCATCTAGTCTGCAAGCACAGACCCTAATTTGACACTTTATCAAAAAATCATTGTGCCTTGAGAGAGGCCTACACTGTTAAAAATTTCACTGTAGAAATTACAGTAAATTACTGGCAACTTTGTTGCACAGTAAATTACTGTAACTTTGACATTACAGTAACTTCCTGTAAGTTTTTCAACAGTAACTTGCTGTAAGACATTAAAATACTGTAAGCTTACTGTAAAGAAATTTTCATGTATAAGGTTACAGTATTTATTGTAAGTTCTTCTTACAGTTAATTAATGTAATTTTATTCACAGTAATTTAAATGTATTTACAGTTATGTACTGTAAGTTTTTCTCTACAGTAAATTAATGTTATTTCTCTCATTTACATTAAGTTAATGTAATAAGTACAGCTTTTCTACTGTGACTTTAGCAGTATCATCCTGTTAATTTTGTATCTATTTCTCTCATTTACATTAAGTTAATGTTATAAGTACAGCTTTTCTACTGTGACTTTAGCAGTATCATCCTGTTAATTTTGTATCTATTTCTCTCACTTACATTAAGTTAATGTAATAAGTACAGTATTCTACTGTGACATTAGCAGTATCATCCTGTTATTTTGTTATCTATTTCTCTCATTTACATTAAGTTAATGTATTAAGTACAGTATTCTACTGTGACATTAGCAGTATCATCCTGTTATTTTTTTTAATCTATTTCTCTCATTTACATTAAGTTAATGTAATAAGTACAGTATTCTAACTTGACATTAGAAGCATCATCCTGTTAATTTGAGGAAAAAACAAGCTTTCTGAACACAAAAATCATTATTAAAGTCTTTATTGGGTAATCAACGCTCCATAAAACAAGTTTCTCAAATAGTGTAACATTATGAAAATGCTTGCAAAGAAACTATCAAGTAAAACATTAAAACAAGTAAAACCACTAAAAACTGCAAAAGTTCAAGTACTCAAGAATCTACAGACCCATAGTCATCCTTCCAGTATCTCAAAAATTCTTGAAAAAATTGTTTAGATTATACCAATTCTGAAATACACATAACTTGCTTAATCCCAACCAATATGGCTTTAAAAAAAATCATTCACCCGACCTAGCATTAATTTAATTATACGACAGAATAACACATGCAATTGTGCAGACATAGCGGCTTTAAGGCATTGATATGCTAAATCACAACGTATGGCTTAGGGGCACTGCACTTTCTTGGGTCAAAAATTATTTGTCGAACAGACAACAATATGTTCACTTTAAAATTCTGAATTGTAAAAAACTATTGTAAAGAATTATCTTCAATTGTAAACATGACATATTTTATACACTTTTATCTTCCTTTAAAGCCACTATTAAACGACAACTACTATCAGAATACAATCAATGAAAAGTCTCCATATACCTGGCAGAATCAAGGAAAACTCTCTATACCTGGTAGAATCTCTCCAAAAGACATTACTCACTTTATTTTTGTTTAATTTATCTTTTGAACCAATACCCCATTTAATTTGAGTTGCTCTGTTATATTAAACTTGTAATCTTTAATACGTGTTTCATATTCTTCTGTATTTTTGTCTCATTTACATGCCAATTCTGCACAGAAACTTGTTTCAACTTCATGAGCTGTCATTCAATTGATTGATTGATTGATTTATTGACGGTAAAAGCCCTATTCAGCTACTCGGCTGGTTTACAAAGGGGCTGTGCAAAATAACAAAAACCGTAAAACATACTTGACAATAAGAAAATATACATGATATACAGAAATTAATGAAATAGAATTACCAATGTGCACAATGAACAAAGAAAATAGAAAATATGATCAATTTGTGTACATGTAAAATGAAAACATAAAATTATGAAATTCGTTTAGCTACAATATTGCTACGTATTAAATATGATAAAAAAACATATTACCATATAACGTAACATATATCGTAATAAAATATAAGTTACTTAAAAAAAATATATTATTATATAACTTGAAATATGTCGAAATAAAATATAGGTTACTTAAATATAGGCCTAATATTTGGCAAATTCATTTATTTCATGACTTATTAAATTTATTAAAATAAAGGTGTATTGCATGTACAGACTAAAATATATGAAAATTCACTAAGGTAAAATAATGCTAAATTGCAAGTAATGTAAAACATATTTTGGAAAACAGTAAGTAAACAATCAAGCAATGCTTATGATGACAAGGCTGCACACATGCCAGGCTCACAGAATACATGTGCTAATGCTTTGTCTAGGAAGTTCAATGACCGCTAGACACAATTTATTAAAAAAGTTTGGGCTCCCTGTAGTTGGTCTCTTTGCATCAAGGCTAAACACACGGCTTCCTTAATACAATGTATTGGCAAAATCGCTGTTTGCCAAACTGATCTTCTCCTAAATATATCTCAGTTGGGGAAACATAATCAAAAACTGCTTTAAAATGTGATTTTCTTGTAGACTCTGATCGAAATTCTTTACAATTTGAAGCACTGAACAAATCCTCAGATTTAAATAAAGTTAAAACGTTGGTAACCTCATCATCGGTAATTCCTATTCCTTCAAGTTTCTTTTTTAATTTTGGTATCAAATTTTGTTGGCTTAATGCATGAATATCCTGAACTGTGTCAATTATTTCCTGAATTGTAGAGTTGGGCAGTAGTAATTTTGCCTCCAACTTCAGATAAAACAAGGATAAGCTGTGTTTGAATGAGTCAGCGGATACATCTACTTCATCATCTGTCACACTTTCCTCGTCACTTGAGTGCAGTCTTCCAGGAAACTCCTGATTATTTTCTTGGGCGGATTCAGTTAACACAGTACCAGTTTCACTTGAAGTTGAGTCTAACTGAATCTGGTCTAACTTATTGTGAACTCTTGATATATGTGACGCAAAAGACGACCTCACTGAAAAACGTTTTTTGCAATTGGCAAAAGGACAGCGTATTTCAACTCCGTGTTTGATATGAACTCTAAGATGAGAAAGTATGTCATGGATTTCCTCACATTTTACAGCACAGAGTGGACAATTCCAGGTAGAAACGCAGAAAAACTGGGCATCTTTTTTTCTTGAAAATGGTTGATGATCCCTATGCACATGGGTTTTGAAGGATGAATAATTTCTGAATGTTCGATTGCAGCCAGGAACACCACACGGGAAATCGAAATTCACCACATTTCTATGGACTGAAAAGTGTTCAGAAAACCGCTTCAATGATCCAGAAGAATGATTACATAGCTTACAAACGTACATGGGTATATGATGTCCATGTAGAG
>JAVYIG010010752.1:0-66535 GCA_035222895.1 Strongylocentrotus droebachiensis
CGAATGTCACGATGGAAACTGTATTCGGACAGGCCAGACTTCCAATGACTGAAGTTGGAATCGTTATCGACTCAGAAGAACTGTGCCCAGAGGAAGATTCTGAAGGTAGGTTAATGTGTAGTGGCATATTTTCAACATTTCCAGGGTGGGGGTAGGACGACTATTTTAATGGACTTTCCATGCATGATTTCTTCAAAAATGTATTTTAACAGAATACCGAAAACTATCTTTAAACTTTTTATCTGACATTAAAAGGTAATCTATTTCAAGATTCACTGACCACAACAAATAATGAAAGTTCTTTTTCATGTGGAGTAGTGGAGAAGTTATGCACTATGAAGCCACAATAGTCTAAAATAAATATGAGGAAAATTGTTATTAACTAATTATCGAAGTACGAGTTGAACAAGTACATGAAATATTTTTCCTGTGAATTTTATTAAAGGAATATGAGACACACGCCCTCTAACATAACATGTTCCATCGATTCAAACTCCCCACTGCTATTTTGTCTCATTCCCTTTAATTTATCGTATGCATATAATAAGTTGTGTCCTGTCGGATAAACAATGTAGCATTGATATTGACTTTAATCTTTAATCGATTTCAGCCTGGCTGTTATGGGTTACAAATACGACTATTAAACCAATAGTAGTTCAGAGTTTTCTAAGGGTGTAAATCAATCAGCTTTCCCTCCCCAAATTGACACCGACCATTCGTAGTTTCAACTGTTTCAAAAATGTCAGAGGTAAAAATGTCAGAGGTAATAATGTCAGAGGAAAAAATGTCAGAGGTAAAAATGTCAGAGGTAAAAATGTCAGAGGTAAAAATGTCAGAGGTAAAAATGTTAGAGGTACAAGCCAAAAAAATGAGTGCCGTCATAATATCTCAGCACTTTTATCACACAGAATGTCAAGACGTACAGCTACTGCATGGGCTAGTCTATTATATTCCTTTCTTCCATAATGTAAATTTTATAAATGGCTGTGTGTTGTATTTCGTACATGTCCTGAGGATAATACAATGTGGAAAATAGATTTTGATTTTTTTTTTTTTGTGATCAGGCTTGCATATATATGTATGAGTGTCTAACATTTTTTCATATTTTGAATTGGTTGATGTGTTAATGTTTGTGAAACGGACCGGTTTGGCCGGTGGCAGCCTACAACCTAGCCCGTGTAACGTTCCTGAGACGAACAAAGTCCAAACGAAGAAATGAAACTTCTCGACAAAAGTCAAGTGTTAAAGTGAGTAGTGCATTCAGTACAAATAATTACATATAATCACGAGGAATCACGAAAAGTTACATATATATGCTGGGCGCCCCGAACTCTGCTAAAGCTTTAGCACCTCATGGCGGCAAAGGAAGTGGAGTAAGAATGAGAAAAACCAAGAAGTCGCCCGAAAAGTGAAAACTCGCTCCGAAAACTAAAAACCCGCTCCAAAAAGTAAAAGACCGTCTCGATTCAGAAGCTCATCCCCATTTAAAACCCTCCGACACGTGTGACCCCTTATAAGGGCGTGTCACTACGACGCATTGCGTCAAAATAATCCCCGGCACCATACACACCCATGTCGAAAGGAACTTTATTAATTTTGCGAACTTAACCTCCAGAGTTGAACTTTCTTGCAATACTCATCGGCCTCGTAACTTACATAACTCTCACATTTGTGCTCTTTCGATCTTTAACTCTTTCACTCGACATCTTTATTAAATCCGAAGAACGTAAACGGGCCGGAAATATAACAATCCTGGAGGCAATTATTTGAATGATAATCAGAGCATGCATTGACAAACTTACGAACTCGCACAGAAACATTCTGAACTAGGGCACAACAGTCTTATAGTAACGATGAACCTTAACAACAAGCTACCCCCCTCCCCTAAAAAAAAAAAGTACACCCCTCTTTCTTTTTTCCCTGTTGCCAATATTGTTTCCTCCATATTTGTATTATTATGTATCCATTGAGGGTAGTCATCGAAAGAAACGGTGTGGAAGCAATCAGAAAGGTTGATCATCTAGCATAAACATGTAAGTATTGGTGGGTAGTGCAAGGTTTTGGAGTCATCAAAATGATAAAAACTTTGGCCCAGTCTTAGTAAAGTAACAAGCACTGTACACAGAAATATATTGATATGGGACTACACAAACATATGGCATACAAATCGGGCCTCATTTTAAAGCTGTTACTTGTCATATCTGGGATATGAAGTCATTTGAAATAGATTTTCAGGGAATAACTTTTTTCTTTGATGTTCTTCCACACTTGCATAATAAGAATGATAAAAAACTCTCACAAATTATTGTTCACCTTTCCCCAGAACTCAACCTTCTCTTTAATTGATGTAACATGGGCGGCTTTCTGCTTTGTATCGGAGTAACAAAGCTGCTTTTTGAGGTTCTCCCAGACTATTTTATACCGCAATAGTAATCGACAATATTTTATTGCAACGCGCGCACTTCGGGAATGTGATGAGTTTAGCATTGATAACATGGCTTTCTGCTTTGTTTCAGAGTATCAAAATACCAAGCCCACAAGAAAGTGGAATTGTCGGAAATATGCATTTATTGGAAATTACATATAATAGTAGTCATTGCCTGCCTGCTCTGCCTAGGCATTGACCACTGTTCGGAAGGATATATAAAGCAAAGCATATATATATAAGAGGAAGGGAGAGAGCAGCCGGGTCACCGTGCCCCAGAAGAAGAATACCCTCCCCCCGTCTTCCTTCGGCAATAATCGGGCAAAAAGTCACAATTTGGGGCCGAAAGGTAAATAAATTTAAACTGGGAAAGTGGAAAATAAAGCAGCGGTGAAATAACAACTGCAGAATATCCCTCGCTGTTCTTTTTCGATAAGCCTAATATATAACCCGGGTGTAACCATAACAAACTTGCCACATGATTTTGTTTTTATTTTATACCTCTAACATTTATACCTCTGACATTTTTACCTCTGACATTTTTACCTCTGACATTTTTACCTCTGATATTTTTACCTCTGACATTTATACCTCTGACATTTTTTCCTCTGACATTTTTTCCTCTGACATTTTTACCTCTGACATTTTTACCTCTGACATTTTTTTCCTCTGACATTTTTACCTCTGACATTTTTACCTCTGACATGTTTACCTCTGACATTTTTTCCTCTGACATTTTTACACCGGGCTGTTTCAAAGGTTAAAATATAAAAATGGAATGGTGATAGTTAATTTAAGTTCGCTTTCCAAATTTGGAAATGTCAAGCCTTTTTTTGTTTCGATTAAATCGCTTTTATGTTTGAGAGAGACAATGTACTGCACAGAAATTTATTCAAAGTTTTCAGCGACATTCAGCGTCATCTATTAGAGAAGCGCTTAAACTACATTGGGTTCATGAATCAATCGATAGTATCGAAACAGAGAAACAGTTTATTTGCAAATGGTGGCATCATTTGCTTGTCTGATTTCGTTTGCTAATTTATTGTGTTAACATTTTTTCACAAGGAAAAACATGAATTTCATGCTGTATCAGCATGATCAGTAGCAGAGATAGCAAAACGTATTCAAATGATGTTTGTTTCCCTCTTTTCCCTTTATTTTGTAAAATATGTTCTCTTCTTTTAGGCCTTGCGGCACCAATTGTTAGAGGTGTTTGCCAAGTTTCAAGTAACGGCACAACTTATTGGAACACCAGCATAAGATGTCAAGATGATATTACTCGACAATTAAAGAGAAAACTGATGGCAAGTTACACTATGATTACTTTAGATGCTCTTTCAGATATGAAGAGGCAGATCGCGGCGATTTGTATTAACGTGTGCATGAAAGGCAACTGCGCGCAACAGAGTTTCGATGACTTTCTCACAGTTCTTCACGTCTTCGCGTTACGACAAATCTCGTGACTAATCGAGCCTTAACTTCAAAATGGTCTGGTTTAATGTTTGCGAATAAAAAATACCCCGTACTTGTCTAATTCACCCAACACTTTTTGATTAGCCTATACAGCAAATCCACGAGAACTGGCGTCTCGACCCGACTTTATAAATACGAAATAAATAATCCCGAGAGGGTTCGTAAAAAGGCCAGCGTTCGACAATTCGCCATTATCTGATCGTATTGGCATGTTTATCACAAAAAATGTACATGTAAACAGATAAGCCCTATTTCTATGACAATCTTTGAAAACGTTCTGATTATCTGCATTCAGTTTAACCGACCTTTCGTGAATAAAGGGGCATGTTTTCACAAATTATTGTGTAGCCCGACGTAAAGCCCGGGCGTGAAGCATCCGACCTTTTGTGAATATAGGGTACGTTTTTATAAAAGGTTGTGTAACCCGACAAGCCGACTCGACGCGAAGATCCGATGGAACAAAATAAGCCTGCGCGTATTTAACTTTACGTCATCAATACAAAATAGGGGCAAAAGCCGCTGGCTACCGCCTCATATTTAAACGAGGCTTAAGGAATATAGGTTAAGGGGGCAAAATAATAATCATAATACAAAAGTGATAATGTAATCGTCTAACATCCGTTATTATGTTGTCAATGTCATGAATGTAAAATGAATAGTACAATTGGTATACAAAATTATTAATTCCGTTATAAAAAATAGCTTCTTGGGCGAAATTTAATTAATCTCTAGTTCCTGCCCCCCCCCCCCCTTATTAGCTCTCTATTTCTTAGTCGCATCTAATCAATTACTCAGTGGTTCTTCATACCTAACCCCTGCTTAATAAATCGTATGCCCCTATTTTTCATGAAAGAACTTTGGGATTTCTAATCTCAAAATTGTTATGGTCGGATGGCGAACCTTCTCAAATACTCCCATCCTAGATGAATGTTAACTACAATTTTGCAGTGTTTTATTAATCTAATTTGTTTCCAGTAAAAAAGAAACACGGCGGTCTGGAATGACAAGATTTAGCATGAATGACAACATTTAGTCCAGACCCCGCCCCGCCCTTTCCTCTAAAAATATTTTTGCAACGCCACTGCAAGTTAATTTCGAGGGCTTCAAAAATAAAAGTCCACGCTCACCTATTGTTGTTATGTTATCAAAGAATTTATGTGTTTTGTAGTAAATATTACAAACGCTTGATATGTGTGTCTCTTTATACTTGAAGAATGGGATATATGATGCTTATGTTGCTGAAGAAGTTTTCACAATAACCAAAAATTATGAGGACATTACAGCTACCGACATTTGCTTCCTGTATGAGATCCTGCAGCTCATAGTTGACCTAAACTCTGATGCAAATGTGAGTTCATGAGTCATTTCCCTTCCTTTCACATACCTAGGACCAAATCATTTCACGTAGAGAGAGAAAAAAAATGAGCATGTTCAAACACATCTGTATTGCTGAGTGTGAGAGAGAAATTCTCAATATTATAATTGAAAATTATGCAATGTAAGGTGAATGATAAATTTGTTGATGGTATACTTTATATTAGTATTATAGTAGAGTCGCAATGGCTCAGTGGTAAAACAGTGGTTTCTTAATCGGGAGGTCCGGGGTTCGAAACCAAGACGATGTGCTGGTGCCCATTGATTGGTAAGGCATTATTAAATCATCATTACCAAGTCCCTGGTGGTTACTTACAAGCATTCGCATCCTTAATAGCAGCCAGGTAAAACAATAATCTATCAAACCTAACTTATAGTTAAGGGTCTAAAATAAGAAGCTTGGCCTACTCTCAGACCCCTGCACATTCGTGTATCCAATTACGGTTTGTGATGTTTTGACGTATCTCGTTTGTAATGAACGAAGAAAGTCTAATGTCGGTTGTTGTGTAATGATATTTACCTTGTCTTGTATAGATAACCGGTCTTATAGTTGGAATAGTAAACAACCTGATGTTTCTCGACGAAGATGTGCTAGCCTCTGCCCAAGAGAATGGGAGTTGTACTGCCCTCATCGTCCAGGTCTTGGAATCTCAGTTGAATACCGTCGTCGTTGGTAACAGCACGCTTGATGCAGCTTATCCTAATATAGCAGTTCAGGTAAACTAGACCCTAACTGTAACATATCTTTATATTCTTTCTGCCCACATTGACTTCTATGAATTGGGCAGATGTGTATAGAGCAGTTCAAGTAAACACTGTAAACTAGACCTTAACTCTAAAAAATCTGTTCATTCTTTCTGCCCACATTGACTTCTATGAATTGTGTAGATGCGTATATAGCATAGCAGGTATCTCTCGATTTCGGGGGCCTACGGCCGCCTTATCCTAGTCGTATAGAAAATGTGACCTAGGCATTAGGCATAACTCTCACAAATCTGTACATTATTTCTACCCCCATTGACTTCTATGAATCGTGTATATTCGTATATAGCAGTTCAGGTAAACCAGACCTTATCTCTCACAAATCTCTACATTGTTTTTGCTCACGTAGACTGTTGTGTGAGAGTTTGTAGATGCATGCATCCAATTACACACACATACAGGGTTATGGCGTCAACCGTGGACCAAGTTTAGTACTTGTGTGTGTGTGCGTAGGTAATCGCCAGCAACCGCGGTCCACTCCATAGAAAACTACATCAAACCGCGGACGTACCTGCTATGGGATGATCCAGGTAGCGAGCGCCTCTCCCGCGCAGTCATCAAAGGGGGCGCTGTGACATTTCGCGATACACATCGGACTGATCCAGTCGATGTTGCCTACACGCTGTGACATCTAATATTCAAACGCCCCCTACGTCGTAAATTTGATACGGCGGAACCGGTATCGCAACCGTGGACGGTCCCCCATTGCAGGTACGTCCGCAGTTTGAGGTAGTTTTCTATGGAGTGGTCCGCGGTTGCTGGCGTTTACCTACGCGTGAATGTGTGTGTATATTGTGATTTTGTGAAAATATGGTGTATTTTTGTAAATGTGTAATCAATGTTTATTGCATACTTATAACTGCACACACTTTCCTGTAGGTGCTTGACGTACCTTCAGACACTGCTGGAGACGGCATAGTGATCACCATGTTAAGTATGGACACCGGTTCCTTGATCAACAGTGACATCATGGTAGGAACACACCAAGACACACCTACTGACTCTGTCCCAAGAGACACCTTTGCCAGGGTTGTTGTACCCATCGAGGTGGGAGAAAGCGCTATTGAGTCTCTCAGGGTTGCTTTCGTTGTGTATGCCAATGATGCCATGTTTCCTTCTCCAAGTCTTGCTCTACTCAACCGGGAGATTGGTACACCAGTGGTGTCCTTAACAATCGGCGGACAGAAGATAGAGAATCTCATGGAGCGTGTCAATATCACTTTTTATAGATTCAAGGTAAGCATGGTAAGCGATGCACTGAAGAGTTGTAAGACAAATGCTCCGGTGACAAATACTCTTATAATATGTCAATATCCCATTATTAACAAAATTCGTAACTTCGATCTTGGACCAAAGACTATACCTATACATCTAGTCCTAACACTAAACATAACACAATAATCACTCGGAAACTTAACCCCACCACTATACGAAACACACCCTGAGCAATCGTCATCAGCTGGAGCATATTCTCATTAGAAACGGGTGGTAATAATAACAACACTGACTGGTGTATTAATAAATCAATATATAATCAGTTAGTCGACTTTGTCAAGGGTTTCTATGTTGATATTTCAAGAACTTTAAAGAAGGAAATGAAGAAAAAGATACTTCTTATAAGATAAACATAGCACACTTGTTAAAAACACCTTGTCCCATTTGCAGACCAAAACAATAAAAAGGTTAATGAAAACGGCATTTGAAATATAATACTAATTTAGAACTTCCATCAAAACAAAAGAGATTATAATTGTACATGTCGTAAACAGACATGTTCTAAATTGTGCTGCCTGTGGATGTGGGCCGCATGTCTCTAACATCTTATATATTATAAAGATATCGTTATTTTATTTACTGCTTTCAGCCTGACTCTCACGATCCAACCTGTAACTTTTGGGAGTTTATTCTTGGTCATTGGTCTATGGCGGGATGTCAACTGTTACCTGATAATACCGTGGTCGTCAATATCTCCAGTGATGAATACTACACATGCGCCTGCGACCACCTGACCAACTTTGCTGTTTTAGTGGTAAGTGATTCCTTCCACATGTTCAAAAATATCGCTTTTTTCCCTCAAACTAAATGAGTAGTGTGCTGATGTAGTCACACTAAACTAAACAACTAAGTAAACATGAGACTGCCGTTGAATTGATAGGATCATGCATGAACTGTTGAGGTTTATCAG
The DNA here is from genome assembly GCA_035222895.1 of Strongylocentrotus droebachiensis. Taxonomy (NCBI): domain Eukaryota; kingdom Metazoa; phylum Echinodermata; class Echinoidea; order Camarodonta; family Strongylocentrotidae; genus Strongylocentrotus; species Strongylocentrotus droebachiensis. Next base: position 8,220 of record JAVYIG010010752.1, read on the forward strand.
TAAAAGATACGTGTCCTTTTTTTATTGTTTGATAATTCACTTTATTGGTCATTCTTCTTCACCGTTTAGCAAATCGAAATAATGCCGAACAGACGTGAAATGAGCTTTTACACTTTTTAAACCAAAAATTATGAACAAATATTTGTTCATTTTGAAAAGATATACTGTTGGTCGTACGAAATGCAGAGCAATGCTCGATTAGCTTACTGCCCATTAGGTCCTGGACTGGGGAGATGTTTTATTCTAACGGAAAGCAAGTATTTTGGTTTAAAGGACAAACGATGAAGGTAGAATAGGTCGGTCGTTCCCAATATCTAGCAGAGTCTTAGCCTGGCAACCATAATATACTCGGGACGGCCAGATATCACCATTCTTCTTTATCTAGAGGCCTCAAGTTCCCTCAAGGCTCGATTCACGTGAGTTCGGTTTAAAGGTTTAATGATTAATTGGTTTAAAGGTTAGAAAGGTTGGATTTAATCAAGAGACATGGGTAGTGAATGAATTAAATACTTTCGTGACAGGTACATTGCACGCCAGAAGTTCTAAAGTTAATCACATTTTATGGAAGAAGGGATTGTTATCATCACAATGTTCACAATTATGATAGATAAAATTGAATGGGTTGACGCGCTTTAACTCATAGGCTGCCATAAGGCTGCATGCACGCTATTGTTACTCTGCTTCTTGCATGCTAGCACGCATTCGTAATAGCAGTTATTGTTCATGCCCATTGGACTGTGCCTAGTGTTTTGCACGCGCTATTGGTAGTACCATCGCGTTAATCCGATTATCTCGTTATACATCTGGCACTGGGGGGTTAGCCCTGTGGCAGGATAAGAGTTAAAACCAATAGCAGATTTTACCCGTTACTTTTAAACCTGTTATCAATGAGTGAAATTCATAATGTAAACAGATTTATTAATTATTTACTGTATTAAATCTTATTTCATTGCTCCTGCACACGTTTTACGCTGAAGGACATATATGCAGAGGACGATCCTCCTAAACCTGCACTTCGTTTATTGAGTATCATTGGGTGTGCTGTATCATGTGTGTGTCTGGTCATCGCTATCGCGTCCTATCTTAGTGTCAAGTAAGTCACACACAAACAAATGCTGTTCTTTTCTAACAACCCTCCCCTCATCCTCAAAGACAATTATACGATAATCAATCTATATCAATGAATTTATACAGAAACAACTGTATTTAATCATGATAATGTACAAAAGCGATTGAAAATGAAAGAGTTGATAGTGAATCTTCGAACGGAATGAGTGATGTATATCAGTAAAACGATCAGAAAGATATTCGTCATTTCAATAGTATTTTCGGTACCCTTTTTATGCTCATATGCCGGCTTATATGCCTCAGGAATAATGATTATTCTGACTACGTAATACGTCATTTGAATGTTCACATATTTCAATAGATGATGTTTAAAGCAATTAAAGAGCAATCAAACAGTTCCGATTTGTACGAAAGCAGACAAATAAGAGAAAAGGAATAGTGAAAGTTTAAAGAAACATGACAAATCATAAGGGAGTTATGATGATATGTTAATATATGTTAATCTCAGATTGGCAATTTGGTAAGTGGAATTTGTCGTGTACACAAACATGATTAATTTCTGCTTTGCACCTAAATGACTTCTCTCTCGGGGCGCTTCTCAAAACATAATATGGATAGCATATTATAGGTCCTCTAAAAAGAAAGGACGCTCCTGGGTCATGCAATAAAAAAATAAGTTAAAATTTAGTAATTTTGTGTGTTTAAACAGATGTAGAATTTGTCCGGTACTACGTCACAGTGACATTATCGATTATTAAGCAAATTTGGAACACCTATACATCATGTACATAAATTGAAAAAAAATGAAAACATCCATTTGTTTTAATGTTAATTATTATTATTCCTTAATTAATTTTATTATTATTATTATTATTATTATTATTATTTTATTTATGTATTTATTTGTGTATATAGAATTATATAGGCCTACCTATAGGTATATATATATATATATATATATTTTTTTTTTTTTTTTTTTTTTTTTTGGGGGGGGGGGGTCCTATTTCATGCAAACTTTCGCCAGTCTGCTTCTGGTGTGCCTCTCCAAAACTTTGGTATAGCCTTCCACTGGACGAAAGAAAAGCCCCGACTGTGGCTGTCTGCAAAGTTTGTTGAAAACACACATGTTCTAAGAAGCGTTTTGAATAAGTTTTGGTTGTGTGTCACTTTAAGATTTTTTTTTCTCACCACAGTGCGAGACAGTATAATGCATTAGCCGCGCTGCAAATCTTTCGTAGTATTGATTTTATAATCAACGAATGGCTGTTTTTTGTATCATAAACAGTGTCTTGAGAGTTTTCATTTGGGGATGAAATAGAAGGGGAAAAATTATGTCGTATACAGTTTCAATGCACGGAACTGCCGTTTTTAGTACAATCAGATCAAAGAATTTTTGTTTATTTCTAGGAAGCAAAAACAACAACTAGCCAGACAAAACATACTTACGATATTATCTTTCATCAACAGGAAGATACGAAGATCTCAGACTCACAAGATTTTCATCTGTCTTTGCACCACCCTGCTCTGTTTGTACACCGTCTCCCTCGCCATCATCGCTCTCGACACAGAGTACCAGCATGCAGAGGTTGAGTGGATACCGTGTACCGTCCTGGCGGCACTCGTCCACTACTTCGGGCTCTCTTCGCTTACGTGGATGGGCATCGAGGGGTTTAACACTTATCTGGTCATCGTAAAAGTGTTTAATCCTTACATACCAAAGTTTATGATCAAAGCTTCGATTGTAGGATGGGGTAAGAACTATTGATTTTTCTTTATAATACAACCAAATAATACACCTCTAGTATAGTATTAATGACTGCTTTGAGAGAAATAGTTGTTTTTATACGCTCAAGGGAAGGTTAGAATTGTGCTATTACCCGAGGCGTGCCGAGGGCAATAGCCCAATTGTAATCTTCCCGAGAGCGTATAAAAACAATTATTTCTCGAATATTAAAGCAGTCATTAATACTTTTATATGCCGAAAAAAAATAGACTAAAAAATAAAAAATAAAAAAACTTTTGTCGAAGATTGGATTCGATCTCTTGCGTACAAAAGGTGATGTAACTAAAATCAGCGCCTTAAACCGCTCGGCCATCGCGCTCTGTCACCATATCTAGCAGTTTTCTCTAATATATACATTAAAATGGATTGAAAACGGCTTCGCGTGGTGGATGCTTCGCCACTGCTCCATTAAACGGGCCCTTCTTTTACTTTTGCAATGCATATTGACACGAACTTAAATCAAGATCTATCGGCAGATGTTGTTTTTTTGTTTTTGGAAGTTTATTTTCGTGTTCATGTCAACAATGCAAGATAAAATTGTCGGTAAGATCGATCGAGATTCAATTGTATTGAAATTACCGACCAATTCTTCGCACACGTACGGTATCCTCGATCGCTCAGACCAATTTGTTAACATGTAAACCTATGGGGTAACCATGGAGACTGAACTATTTTCCCGGTAACCATGGTTACTGGGATTTTAGAACTGTTTTAACCATGGTTACTGGGAATTTTACAGAAATAGTTAAAGTTTATGAATGCAATTTCGACCAATCAGATGGCTGGATTTCTTAAGTGAGGTATATAATGCGTATTATTAAACAAAACAATTGCAAGAGACTCGACCTTTATTGGTTTTTATAAGATGGTGATGTGGATCATAATCAAATGATTGGTTGAAAGGGTACACGTGACCAGGCATTTATTTTGCCTAACGCATAATTTGGATAATGATCAGTCATTATCTAATTCTAATGACCGGTCATTTGTAAAATCATGTAATAAAACATCTTTTTTTTTTAAACATATAAAACATAATCTTATAAAACAAATAATACACATCATTTAGGTCGGACATTAGTCAAATTACACACACTCGGTACCGTTCAAAACAGTCCAAACACCCTCGGCTACCGCCTTGGGCGTATTAGACTGTTCCACAGGTACCTCGTGTAGGTAATTCTTACTAATGCCCTCACTGATGTCGTTACTTGTACACTAGTTGACACTGCGGATCACCACAGACTTTTCAAGAACAGGCAGCGGTTGTTTTTAGACTTGATTTCTTTATTCACTGTTTTGCTATTTGTCGTGTTAAAGGAGGATAGCCACGTCATCCCAACTCACCACACCATTTACAGGTACTATGTCCCATTTGCAGGCCCAAAAAATGAAAAGGTTAAATTCCAACGGCATTTGAAAGATAATACTAATTTAGAACTTCCTTTAACAAAGAAAGGGGGGAGGGGGGGGGGGGGCTTGAACATGTCTTTAAGTGGGAAATAACGACTATTAGTTGTCGAATCGACTTAAGAGCTATAGAGTCAGTAAGTAATAGTAATATTTTGAGACCATTGTACCGAATGGTCGTACGTTTTTATCAGACTGCGTTTCATGCTGCGCAAAGATTCAATCAGTTTAATTTTGGCCATTAAAAGAAGTGGGTTATTGATGTAGACAAATGCTCATGTACCCTGTACAGCTCATTTTATGTATGCTATTACCAAAGAAGAAAAAAGCCAGTCAGTCACTCAATAGTGTCTGACAGTGAAGTCTAGCAAGTCTAGACGGGTTTCCTTGCATAATTTGAATATTAGGACACTGCTAACGTTTACATTTTACAGATAGGACATGTATGACATATTTATAATTCCTGAAAAGTTCTACAGAATTAGATGTTGGCTGCAAAAGGGACAAATAGTATCTTTAATATAATGGCATCGGCTGCTGTTATTACTCTTAAAGGTGTTTCCCCATTTACCTAAGTTAATGTTGCCTTTGATCTAGACTGTCGCGCGTTAATGTTGTGCGTTGGCCTGAACCATTGCTCCCTCCATACATATCATATCATATGACTTTACCTGATCGTCGGGTGACAGTCTACTAATTCGAGTTGTGGATAATTATCAGACGTAGACTCTAAACTCTACACTCTAAACCCTGCCCGCATCCCTCCCCTTACCCACCCCAACTTCCCCACCTCCCAAATGATCAGGACCACATAGTTTGAAGCGCAAAACGCTTTGGGCAACTTTCAGTCTTTTTTTATTATTTGTTTATTTATTTGTTTGATTATTAATTCATTTTATATTTCTTTGTTTAAATATTCTTGTATTTGTTTTGTTTTTTTAGTTTTATAATAACTCATAGTTTTGTATTATTTACTCCAAAGTGTATAAAGTAATAAAAGATAACGGGGAAATCTATTTTAATTTTTTTTTTCTTTTGAAACTCAGGTATCCCGGTTGTGATTGTTGCCGCAACTGGGGGAATCACTAGGAACTATTATGCTGTCGAAGATTAGTAAGTTGAGCCATATTTGTACATGAGGAATCTTGCGAAAAAAATGATAATTTTGATGAAAGTTATTACTGCATTCACTTCGTGTTTATCTATGTATCGAAGTTCGAAAAAAATACTCCTACTACTTTGTATCAGCAGAATGGCTCTAGTACAGCTCTGGAATAGAGGAAACAACAACATTGCTTGTGCTTGACAATCATGACTAGGGTAGTGATTAAACATACTAATGCGTGGTAAACCTTGTTTTCTGTAGTCTTCTCCAAGCAATGCTCCCTTTTCTCTTTATATATATCCACAGTTGTTACATACGGAAGTGGCCCCTCATTGGTGGTCTCTTGGCCCCAATGGCTATCATCCTCATCATCAATATCACTGTGTTTATCCTGGCAATGTGTCGTCTGGAAAATTCTGCACGAATGGCAGGACGTGTGAAGAAGGACTGCAAGACCGAACGACAAGAGACCCGAGAACGGATCCAGAATGGCATCGCCATGTTGCTCCTACTTGGCTTCACCTGGACTACTGGATACCTGGCACTGATCAACGTGGACTTCACTGAACTCCTCTTCATCATCTTCAACTCCTTGCAAGGCTTCTTCATCTTCGTCCTATATTGTCTTCGAAAGGAAACCATCAGGAAGCAGTGGCGCCGTTGTATTTGCTGTGCACTGTTGCGGGAAGGTGGCAGCGCTGGGTCCAAAGGAAGTTCCGGACGAACACCAAGAGCTACGAGTGGGACTGGAGGCTCCCAACCCATGTTTGAATCTTCGTCTCCCATATCTCATAGCAATCCATCTTTTGAAAACTCAAATTAGATACAAAACCATCAGGCTGCGATGATTAATGTGCGAACGATGTATCTCTAGTGACTAATTGCTAGAAAATGATAGTAGACACGAGCACAAAGACTTTGATTTAATCAGGGCAACTTTTATACCCTAATGCATTGCCTATTGAAATTATGTTCGGATTACGTAATATGGCACAGTCGTGTTCCTACATTTTAATAAGTAACGCTCAAGTCTATTGCAATTGCCTGAAGTTGATTTTTGGGGGAAAGTCTTTGCGATCATGCTGCACATAAGTGAAATACTCAGAAATTTTATTAAAACGCTTCGTAACTTGTTACTTGCTGTTGGTGGTAGGGACTATCTGACTTTAAAAAAAAAATGATTATGTGTAAATGAACAGAGGTTGATACACAATCATGAATGATGTGAGTGTGGGGTATTTGTTTGAATAATAAATTGGGGCTTGGTGACACATTTTGTATAAACGTAAATACATTAACGCGAAAGGGTTGTAGAGGGGTAGTATGTTTGTTTGTTTGTTTGCTTTATTGTTACACATTTCTCGTAACAAGGTTGTCTCATGCATAAGATTTAACAAGAGAATGCATACAACGACGATAGACATGTAACATAGATAAATGATGAAGTGAAATTATTAAGCAGCACAGCTCTTAAACTATAAGTTTCCGAATTAATTTAATACAAAATACTGATTTCTGGTTTCGATAGCAAAAAAGAAAAACGTATTTATCCCCTAGCCGACAAAGTCGGAGTGGATAAAGTAACGCTGCCGTCCGTCCTTCCTTCCTTCCGTTTGTTCTTCCGCGCGTAACAAATTTGGTTTCCGATCGATAACTTCAGTAATGTTTGACGGAAATTAATAAAATTTGATATGAAGGTACATGGTATCAAAATACAGGCTAAGTTTAATTTCGGAGTATGGAGGTCAAAGGTCATAGCTCACTAAATATGCCCCAAAATATGCATGGTATCAAAACACAGCCTAAGTTTGATTTCGGAGTATATAGTTCAAATGTCATAGCTCATTTAATATGCGAAAAATGCACATCTGGTTTCCGATCGATAACTTTAGTAATCTTTGACGGATTTTAATGAAATTTGATATGAAGGTACATGGAATCAAACCACAGCCCAAGTTCGATTTCGGAGTATGTAAGTCAAAGGTCATAGCTCATCTAATATGCAATTCTTGTTTCCGATCGATAGTTTTAGTAATGTTTGACGGATTTTAATGAAATTTGATATGAAGGTACATGGAATCAAAACACAGCCTAAGTTTAATTTCGGAGTATGGAGGTCAAAGGTCATAGCTCATTAAATATGCCCCAAAATATGCATGGTATCAAAACACAGCCTAAGTTTGATTTCGGAGTATATAGTTCAAATGTCATAGCTCATTTAATATGCGAAAAATGCACATCTGGTTTCCGATCGATAACTTTAGTAATCTTTGACGGATTTTAATGAAATTTGATATGAAGGTACATGGAATCGAACCACAGCCCAAGTTCGATTTCGGAGTATGTAAGTCAAAGGTCATAGCTCATCTAATATGCAATTCTTGTTTCCGATCGATAGTTTTAGTAATGTTTGACGGATTTTAATGAAATTTGATATAAATGTACATGGAATCAAAACACAGCCTAAGTTTAATTTCTGAGTATGTAGGTCAAAGGTGAAAGGTCATAGCTCATTAAATATGCAAAAACACCTAATTATATATGTGAAAATGTGGTTAACTTCCTTGCCTAGTAATATAATAGTAAAGTCTAATGGAGGTAACTTGTTTTGACGTATATAGGCCATTTGTACCCTGCGAGGGGATGCTACGCTTTGCGTTGACTTGTTTAAGTTTAAGTCACTGACATATTTGCATTATGAATAACATGTAGACAAGTTTTGCGGTCACAAATGAAAATACTTGATGCTGCAATAGGAATTTAGTTTAGATGAGAAGAAATGTCAAATATGACTTTGTGCCTATTAAATTTATGTTGTTATTATGAATATGAGATTTGAAATTCGAACGGATATTTTTTTTTTGGTACATTCTTTCATTTTGAAGCAATTCAAAACTTTGCTGAACACATGAAGAGATGGAAAGAGTTTATGTCGTCAAATTTTTGTTTCACGTATCATTTTCTTCAGAAAACTTGTCATAGAGGGAATAGTCATATTAAGTTTCCTTTTCAATATGCATGAGCTAGTTTCCGCCGATGCACGTTCCAACTCCTCTTGTACGCCCAAAATACTGTTTTTTTTCTTTTTTTTGTTGCTATCTTTTTGATAAATGTTTTCAGTTATTGTAAATTCTAAATTGTAAAGCGTATTGAGAGAGCTTTCTGTCCTGAAATACGCCTTTTTTTTAAAAGTGGAAGACCGACATAATCATTTATTTAAATTATTATTTTTACCCTTATTGTTATTGTTAATTTTTTTATTTATTATGTATTCATCATTATATTATCATCTTTATCATTATTATATGTTTTCTTCAATTATTACTTTTTTTTACTTAATGCTATTATTCTATTGGATATTTCGGCTTTCTAGACTGAGAATAGATTAAATATCCCCTATGTCGAGTGATTTGTTGAGTATAGAAGTTCCCGTACCAGCCAAAACATACATGCACATTGCTGTAAATAAAATAAATACAATCATTTTGTCTTGTTACCATTAAATTTCATATGATATACAGAGTCTATAATATTTCCGTTTAGCAGTTCAGTAAATCTATATACCTTGTAGTGCTTAATCATTATACCATGGATGATTAGACGTAGAGTACTAGTACAATAAGATAAATATAAAGGTAATTTGTATAAAACTGTAAAAACCCATCGAGACGATGGTGCATACGTGTTCATGAAAGTTATGTAATCATTTTTCATGTATGCACTGGCGGTTTCATTTTATGATAAACAGGCGGCTAGTATTATTTTCAAGGGGGCACAACAAAAGTAAATGAAATGTACATTTACGCTCTGAAACTTTCATGGGCCGTCCTGTCAAATATTTCATGTGTTTTATATGCTTTTTCACTTGTCTTTTGTACTAATGTATTTTGATATGTTTAGCTTGGCAAATAAAATAAAATCATCTCGTATCAACCTCAATCACCCCTCAGTTGGCAGTGATTATTCTAACATGCGTGTAATGGGACGTAAGCCTCCATGTATCAAAGATCTGATATTTGGGGGTAAATCTGTTCAAGTGCTATATCCGAAATGGCTTATCATAATTAAGCCGTTTTCGTAACATAACTCAATCTAATGCATACATATTTGTAATGTGTGTCGATACGAATTATTTCTTTAATCTGATACGAACAATTTTATTTCACTACTCAGGATATAAACTACATGTACATACATTAGTTGTTGCCATGTAGAAACAAACATTTTGGCTTGCCCTATCAAACAACACGTAATATGCATTTTGCATCATGATTATTGAAGTACAATTATTCATTACAGGTGAACGAAATATTTTTATTGAGGCACTTCACAAAGACGGTTGCATTACATTTAATTATATTATAAAAATGGTCTATTAGGGTAAGCTTATTCATTATATAAAGGTTGTTTATAATTAGTCGTCTGTATTTACCATCTTTCAGTTTCGCCTTGATCTTACCTCTTGCCTCTCCCATTGTCGCTGAATGTACTTCTTAATAGTGTTAACATGGGTATGTTTAAACAAATTGTATTTAATGCAATTTATTCTCAATACAGATTAATTATGCCTCTCGCCTCTCCCATTGTCGCTGAATGTACTTCTTAATAGTGTTAACATGGGTATGTTTCAAAATATTGTATTTAATGCAATTTATTCTCAAAACAGAGTAATTATGCCTATTTGACACTATTACGCGCTGAAATGTGTGAGCAAAAAACGTCTAGAATCCCCCTTGTCTCTGGCTTCTAGTTTTATATTTCCCTTTTTCCCCCTAATGAAAATCCTTTTGCATACTATTATACAATTTCTTTTTCAAGCATGATTCCGGATTTACTCTCTGTTGGGGGGTACAATGACCCATAAAGCGCACAGGCCATATGAAGAGATCTCATTATTGATGCCCAAAACGAACACTTTGATGAATACAAACGCCTCAACACAAACTCACCCTCCCCTTACTAAATTCAGCACAATGTTCATTTCACGTTTCTTCCTTCTTCCTTTTCATTCCTTCGTGCTCTCTCTCCTTCTCTCCCCTATATATCCCCCACTCTCTCTCTCTCTCTCTCTATATATATATATCTTCCCTTCTATTCCCATCTTATCCCTTCTTTCCCTCTCTTTTTCGACCTGCTTAGGTTCGAATTTGAAATCAGATTAAACCGTTTAGATACACGGATGGGATGGGAAAGAAATAAAAGACAATGAGAGAGAACGAGAGAAAAAAAAGGGGGACGAGAGAGAAAGAGAGAGAGAGAGAGATAGAGTGTGAAAGAGAGAGAGAGAGAGAGAGAGAGAATGAGAAGGGGAGAGATAGAGAAAGAGGATCGAGGCCAAGGATAAAACGTTTTATTCAAGATGATGAACGTGTACCTATGTCATGTATATTATGGTACCTCATTTTATACACTTTAATTATTTTCTAGATGTACATTATATCTCCGTTTATTTCATAAAATTCAGCTTTGAACCTTTGCCTATTTATTTATATAAGTTATTTTTTGTTTGCTAATTGTGAAATTACTAGCAAAATAGTCTTCATCGGGAAGAGAGAGGGGGGGGGGGGGGTGGGGGGAAAGACTTTGTTGATAATAGTTTCACAATCAGTATACTACAGTAGATCTGATTCCTAATTTCCACGATGCACTTGATTTGCTTAAGTCCATGCAAACTGTACTATGGTAACCGCAAAATCGCACTGCATGACTTCACCTTTTCAATGACAATCACTCTATTCATGCTGAACATCCTAAATACATACCTGTATAATTCTGCTATTGATTCCTCGACATCGCTTCATGTTAACGCCAATACTAGCCCGAATTGAATTTTGTTCGTTGGAATCATTGCCTTAATCAGGGCTCCCACTTAGCCGAGTTGTATTAGCGAGTAATGGCGAGTTGTGGTGAGTCGCCTCAAAGAGGCACTCGCAATAACTCGCGAAAGCTCTTCTTGTAACTTGGAATAACTCGCGACAACTCGGTATGGCTTAGCGTAACTCTTTACAACATTCCACACTCTCCTCGAAGTTCCAAAATTTTAAACATGTTCAAAATTTTCGCCTATTCGTTGTAATTCGAGGTGAACTCGCCAACACTTGTAATATACTCGCATTACTCGTAACAAGCTCGCGTTGCACTCTTCATAAGGTGGCGAGTTGCTACGAGTTATGAAGAGTACAGCGCAAGCCTGTTACGAGTAATGCGAGTATATTGCGAGTGTTAAGCAAGTTCACCTCGAATAACAACGAATCGGCAACATTTTTTAACATGATCAAATTTTGGAACTTCGAGGAGAGTCGTGGAATGTTGTAAAGAGTTACGCTAAGCCATACAAAATTGTTGCGAGTTATTCCAAGTTACAAGAAGAGCTTTCGCGAGTTATCGCGAGTGCCTCTTTGAGGCGACTCACCACAACTCGCCATTACTCGCTAATACAACTCGGCTAAGTGGGAGCCCTGATTAAGGCAATGATTCCAACGAACAAAATTCAATTCGGGCTAGTATTGGCGTTAACATGAAGCGATGTCGAGGAATCAATAGCAGAATTATACAGGTATGTTAAAGATATAGTTGAGTTTTGGTCATGCGATTGCATTGCGAAAGAAACGGTGTGGAATCGATCAGAAAAGATTGATCATCTAGCATATACTAATTGGTGTGTAGGGGCCTACTGCAAGGTTCTGGAATCATCAAAATGATAAGAAATTCGGCCCAGTCTTGGTAAAGTGACAAGCACTGTACACAGAAAGATGTATATGGGACTACACGAACATGTGGCATAAAAATCCGTCCTGATTTGTATGCTGTTACATGCCATATTTTGAATATTAAGGCATTTGAAGAGCCATGCTTTTCAGGGAACATCTTTTATCTGATGTTCTTCCACACTTGCTTAATAACAATGACAACGCTCACAACTTATTTTTCACCTCTTCCCGGAACTCAACCTTCTCTTTGAAGGGGGTGTTAAGATGACCTTTTGAGAATTCCTCCATTCCTGCAGGAGAGCGGTTATTAGTCTTTATAGCACGAAATGAACTTCAACTGAACAACGAGACAGACAAAACAAATTAATGCATGTGGGCGGATAGAAAAAAAATGGCGGTCTGGTTGGCTGTCAAGCTCGCGGGCCGTTGATAATGAACCCTTAAAACGTTATTTGAACTGTTTCATTAGAAACTTTCAAATGGTAGGTATACCTATGCAAGCCTACTAGTCAGCACTGTAAGGGTCATGCCATTAGACTGACAGGTCACGAGACTTGCAACCCTTAGATCGACATTCACAAATTTTCACTAGACCGACTTGCCACGAGATCATCTGTTCACGAGTCTGACAGCCCAAGAGACCGACTAAACAGAAAAGAGGAAAGTCGCAAAAAGGTCCAGTACGGCACAAGACCACTGACCCACAAGACCGACATCACTTGAGACCGATGCCTCCAGACAATGTTTCAAGGGATTGATTATCCACGGCACACGAGCCTGACAACCAACCAGAACACCTTTTCGGCATAATTAAGCCTCTTTAACTCAACAGGTCAACAAATATATGTATCTTTAGTAATAAATTCTAGTTATACTATAAATGTAAAATACCTTGAATATATGTTTGTTTATTTGTTGCAAATGAAAATCAATACAATCTATGTGAAGGGAAACATATGGGGGGGGGAGGGAAGAAGAGCCGGCTTGCTGGTAAAATTCCATTAGTAAAGGGTGGGGGGACAAGGTGGAAAGTCATTCATGCCATTTCTCTCTTGTTTGAAAACGTTAAATGAAATGAGAGCATGATAATTATCCTTAAATTAAACGTTAATTATTCAACTGATAAATATAAGAAGGAAGTAACTTAAAGGGTGACTAAAGTAGAAATTATATGAAAACATGCAAGGTATGCAATTATGTACTCAGTGGTTGAGGACATATACCAATGTATTTGTTCATGTTTATTTAGCTGACTCACTAAGCACATGCAGATGTTGGGAAAAACATGTCGTCCCATTCAACCTGATGTACAATGCGGCGTTTGTATGAACGATATTAGGGCATTGGGAGCCTGAATGTTGAAGCCAATTCAAGCGGAACTTGTTATGACTTATATTCCTATGAGAGAACAAACCAAATAATTCTATTAGAGTTTTTAAAACGTACAATGCTATTGTGAACAGGTGATCTGTTAATAGGAAGGGACATACCAATATATTGTGTTAATCTAGACCGATGAACGATTGGCATGATAATGTCATAAAAGTCATTTGCTTTTGGAATTTTGTTTAGGGGTGGAGCTTAGCAGGTAGAACAAAAGTAATATAACAAAATATATGACATAAATGTACACAGGTGCGTACGCAGGGGGGGGGGGGGGTGGGGTTAACCCCCCCCCCCCCTTGAGTTTTTTGTATGTGTATGTTCTGTGTATGCCTTTTGTGAACCCCCCCCCCCCCCTCTTTTGATTTTTCTTTTTCTTCTTTTTTTTTGGTAAAAAAAACCAAAAAAAAAACCCAATGGCTGACCTAAAAAAGGTGACCTTACCCCCCCCCCCCCCCAACGGAACAAAATGTCAAATTTTCAAATTTCGAGACCAATGAAAAAAAAAAAGTGTCCTTTTACCCTAAAAGCCTTAACTGCTTTTGGCCATTCCAAGAAAATCGTGTTTAAAGTTTTGGCCTCTCGAATAATCAAAGTTTGTGGTCGTTTTTTTGTCTTTGAAGTCAATTTCGATAAATATGTTAAGTAATTAAGTTTTACATGTGTTAAATTTGTTTTAAAATATTCAAACGTTTTCATGCTATGTGCAAAAAACATGTTAAGGGCTTTTTGGCATATGGCTTGAATGTAGCGTATTTATGCCAGAAGGGCCGTAACTTTAATACGCGGCGTTATGCCAAAGGGCCTTAACCTGCCGTTATCGTACGCGCGCGTAGTTAGCGCCCTTCTGGCATAACGAAATTTTCTTGTTTCACAGACACCTTTGGTTTGCCAGAAAGCACCTGCTCCGGGTACTCGACCCGGGTACTCGATCACGAAAACTGATAAAACTGATTAATTAAAATGTTAGAACAAGTAATTTTGATATCTAAATATTTTTATTAATACAATGCAGCTTTCGGTGAAGTTATTTTTTAGAGATCGTTCATTTAGGACACCTTCTTCGTTGTTTATTTTCATCACAGTCCCATGCGTTGACATCTGCGTATTTCATGAGTCAGTCGCATTTCATGCATCCTTATCGAACTTAAATCTCACTCAGAATTCATGATCTAAGTTCATGACATATAATTTCAGTGATTATTCTAAGTAAATTTTTTCTATTGTAGACTAATCTTGTTTTTTAAAGGGGTTTCTACTGATATTTATTGAATTAAATGGAAATTACGAAATAATCTGTCATTGATAACAAATTTGCCGTGTATGTTAAGGCCCTTTTGGCGTAAGGAAAAGATTAGATACGCGTTAAGGGCCTTTTGAAATTCATAATTTTCTTTATAAATAATTCAAATTTCAACAAGTGAAGCACATCATTTTAAAGAGAATGTTGAAATATACAAGGTGATGTTAATAACTCAATAACCCCCAAATCTGGCTAAGGCCCTTTTGGCATAAGGCCGACGATACGTTCATAAATTTCCAGCTTGCAACATGCATGAACGTTAATGCTAAGTTCACACCGACGCCGAATTGATGGCGCATTAAATCGGCGGCAAAGCGTAACAAAGCTTAATTAAAGCGTAAAGACCGTAATAGAGCGTGAGAAAGCTTTGAGCAATTCGGGACATTCGGCAAGAGCGCCAAAATTGTTTAAACTGTTTAAAAATTTGAGGCGATCTGTCACGAATTGCGTAAAGCGGGGAGAGCGTATTAAAGCTTATCAAAGCGTCACAAAGCTTATCAAAGTTTTGCTCAAAGCGTAGGAAAGCTTAACAGAGTTTAAATTGTTGGCGCTCTTGCCGAATGTCCCGAATTGCTCAAAGCTTTCTCACGCTCTATTACGGTCTTTACGCTTTAATTAAGCTTTGTTACGCTTTGCCGCCGCTTTGCTTGCCGATTTAATGCGCCATCAATTCGGCGTCGGTGTGAACTTAGCATAACATATCTCAGGAGATCGTGAGATTTTTTGAAAAAATGACGCCGAATTGATCGCCGATTTAAAGCGCGACATTCGCCGTCGGTGTGAACTAGGCCTTAAAGATCAAAGATAATCGAAGTTTTTTTTCTCCCATCAACGAATGTTTTTTGCCACCCACCAAGCTAGCTTCCAAAGAGCATTCATCAGGAAATGGTAGAACCGCCGATAGCACGTACGGTAGCGTGAACATTCACAATAGATATGTGTTAATGTATTATTTGACATTCCCAGTGATAATTGAATAGAAAAGTTCCACCCTTAGGATATATTTATCATTTTCAAAACTCTTTCAAAGTGTGTAATTCCCATTTTTGTGAGTGGATCGAAGAGTGGGTGCGTACAATTCAGTAGCGGTTAAGTTGCAGTTGCAGCAAATGTACGTGTAGGTTGGTGTGTGCACGTTAGGAACTTGCTTAGTTGGACGGTAAATGAGCTACCAACTCAGCGTGTAGGTTCAAAAGAAAGAGTCGAAGCCATACGTCTGTTCTCTGTTGATGGTATGTATCTTTACTCCTGGGGAGAGATAGGGGAGAAGTTGCCCATACTTTGTTCTACTCTATGATGTCGGGCGCACGACCTTTTCCGATTTTCAATTCGCGGGTCGTGCGTCGTTTACGTGTGACCGGGCCTTTACCCTTTCACACAGAGGGGTCGCATGGAGGGCGCACGGCCGGCGCATTGAATTCGGGAGAAGCTAGCGAGCTGACACCGAATGCATAGCGTGTTACTAGCGCGCTGCGCGTATACAGGGCGTGTGCTCCGCGTATTTCTGGCGTTGGTCTAGCGCGCTCCGCGCATGTTTGGCGTCCTTTTGGCGTTTACATTCATGCGGCGAGCTCCGCGCGCATTTTTGAGCATGCTCACAAAATCCCAACGCACTCAGCGAACGACAACGCACTGTCCAAATTGCAAATTTCCAATGCGCTGGCCGTGCATCCCCAATGCGTCCCCTCTGTGTGACCGGGCCATGCACCCAGTGAAAACGAATTCGTTTGATAAAATTATGGAAATGCAAGAACTACTTTAAACATACACAACTTTGTTATTCCTAGCTCATTTTTCGTGATTGAGGTGTCATATGAAAGAGCAAAAACTCAATTTTCTAGAAATGTGATTTTCTCTTTGTAATTCAGATACCGTTCTCCAAATGACTTTTTGGTTTCCTCTCTTCAAATTCCTTTTAATCACTCATGCGTGAAATATGCATCATATTTGGTTTTTCTGGGACGCACTGTATAATAATGTATCCTCATAAAAGTAGGCGTATTAAATAAAAAAACAAAAATATCAAAAATTAATAAGAAAAAGACGGAGAAGAAGGTGAGGAAGAAGGGTAAAAGAAGAAAAAGATGGAGAAGAAGAAGAAGAAGACGGAGAAGAAGAAGGAGAAGAAAAAGGAGAAGACGGAGAAGAAGAAGAAGAATACGTAGGAGAAGGAGAGGGAGAAGGAGAAGAAGAAGAAGAAGACGAAGAAGACGGAAAACAAGAAAAAGAAGAACGATAAGAACACGAAGAACCAACGAACAAATACAAGACATTGACGGAGGACGTCAATGCAAAGAAGAAGAACAAACAAAAAGAATTTGAAAAGGATAAATAAATTTCAAATCGGAAATTGTTGTTTGGGTTTTACCCTCCGCGTAATCAGGTTACTAATTGAGTCTGGGAGGGCTACGGATTTCCTGAAATGACTTTGGACCGCCCCCCCCCCCCCCCCCCCCCCACCGAGAAACCTATATGTGACCCGGCACCACAAAACCACCAAAAAGTCGCAAAAAATTATTTTCCTGATTTCATCTGATTATGAAAGAAGAAGTTCTCCTCATTAAAATGGTATATTACTTGTCCAAATTGAAGCTTTCTAACCCTTTCAATTTAGTGAATGAAAAGAGCTGGTGAGGGAGGTTACTGGTATTAAATTGTGAGAAAGAGAGCTTTAAAGTTTGGGGCTATTCAAGCATGCGGAGCAAGCAAACCACAGGGAAATCAATAGAAGGGTGAATCAAAAGGCCATAGCAACCACTATGAAGAGATTTTCAGATTAGGCTGAAATTCGGCCTGATGGTCAAACATAGTCTGTTCATTATGTTTCTGAGGTTTCAATGTGTGGACTTAAGTCTTTCAAAAGTTATTATATTGTTAATGTATAGAGTTGTAATTGGACAGATTAAGTGAACTGCAACATAGTGCCGAGACACCTGCACTAGACAATGCCTATTCATGGTGGACCCGGAGTCCTTTTGTTCCCCCTTACATAACACTGCTTGTCACCTATCTTGTTTTGTATACATCTGGGCAATTATTTGTAACCACATTATCAGGAATTCTCTCGTCGCTGTCTTGCCCGAAGTGTTCAGTAATTAAGCAAAGCTGTAAGGTTGGCCTGATCCCCCGCAGCTAGCCCCCGCATCATCGCTTCGTTGACCGCCCGAGCTACCCGGGCATCTGCGTTGGTGCACCCCGGTACCATCCAACGGCTCTGCTCACGTACAAAACCTGGCATTGTAACGACGTTGTAGACTTTTTCGCAACTTGTACTCTCAAATGTATAAAATATAATAATGTTCTTACTCTTGATCAACAAATTCTGGATATGTGATGTACAATCAAGCTACTCGAAGTCGTTAACGGAGAATATAAGACGAACGCAAATCTGGAACTCGGATGTGAAATCGAAAGCGGATACAAAAAAAAATGGCGCGCCGCACTGATTGCTATAACGGACCAATCACAGCCCGCGTAGCACGACCCGTTAGCAACGACCGACCATTTCCGGACTACGATAATTTCGCTCGGGAAAAGAGATCAAATTTTGGAAGAGACCGAAGGCTGTGCGAAAAAAACTGGTCTAGAAAAACCGTTTAAAACACATCTTCTACTATGTTTTAGACTTCCAAATTTTGATACTAGGTACAGAAAAGACCACTCTTTCAGAAAATGCAAAAAAACAAAAATCTATTTTTTTCACCTAAATTTACATTTTAGCTGATTACGGAGAATCGCTGGTTGCGACTTTTTGTTGGTTTTGTGGTGCCGGGTCACATATACACTCCTTCGACTACTTACATGGTCTTTGGAGTGACTACGTCCAATATCACGAAAACGGGCACATGAAATAAGATGTGACACCCTTTTATTTTCTTTCTTTCCCTTTTTCTTTCTTTCTTCTTTTTTCGCATTATTAAATGCAGTTGTACAGAGGGGATCATTTTACAAGATTCGCTAATTCTGCAATGCCGAGCAAGATGAACTTCACTTTAGGTTGTGTGATTCTGTTCTTGCTGGCATCACTAGCTGTGGCACAAGGTAAGCATATGAAACGTATCCTGTTTGTTTACAACATTTGTTATTGTTTACACCCTACGAAGTGTATGTTTATATCGAGCAGGCGCGGTGGCTCAGCGGTAGAGCAGTGTCTCGGTCCCTGGTTGCTTACTTACAAGCATATGCATGCTTTCTCAGCAGTTAGGTGATCCTTTTATTCTTAATATGTATGTAATTATGTTGACATTGTGTACTGCATTTAAAAAAGCCGAACCACAATTATATGGAGAACAATCGGTGAATCAATATACATGTGTTAATTATGCAGAAAGGCAGACGGTAAGTGAAATCGTCAAAATACAATGTTATGGTGTGCACTAGTTGGTACTGCGTTAGTAGACCACCGCTCACGAAACCGAAGCCCACTAGACCGCAACCTCGAGACCGAAAGCCGTCGAGACCGTTCAGCCACGAGACCAAAAAACAGAAAAAAGGGAAATAGTTTGAATGCCCATCTCTCGGGCATGTAGCGTTCCTAAGCATGTATTGTCTATATATAATTATATGCACCTTCATATTTAATGAGTATTTTCTTCATAAACTATTAAAAGGAAGATGCAAATTACAAGTTTATTCATCCTTCTATATCATAATATGAGGTTTTGACCAATCTTATTAAAAAGGATCCAAACCGAAAGGTTTAAGAGCACAGTACATTTAATCATGGTCGACAGAATCGAATGCCTTCTGGAAGTATACGATATAATAAAAACGATCTTTTGTTCATTATTTAAATAATGAAAAATATCATGTATATTACGTATAGCTTTACCTATTGTCCTCCTTTTTATAAATGCATGTTGGTCGGGGTGGATTATTTCATTCAAAACATTTAGTGATCTTGCGGCTAAGGCTTAGGCTACGGCTATGGGTCGATAATTGTGTAAATTTCTCTAACCCTTATTCAGTTGTAATATGTGTAATTATGCTTTGTTTTTGACTATTTTAAAGTTGCAGAGTTGCAGAGTGCGACCCTTTATAGAGGCCGCACTGTTTTGTTGCTCTCTTCAGATTTTCATCTGAAATTTAATAATTTCGCACACTTTGTAATGAAATGTGACTGGTTGATCTTAGTGACATTTATTCTTGATGTTTGGTGACAATTTTGACGTACCTTTTGTGATCATTCGTGCTTGCAATCATGCATTTTCACCTTTCGATATTTTCACATCAAATTGTGAACATATTGTTTGCTGTTTGTACGTACCTATGCATAACAGTCTTGCTGTGGTAGCCCATCCGTCTACTCTGTCTCTTAAAGGGCCACTCTAACTAAAACGGGATACAAATGAAAACAAGACATGAACAATAATTTTTGACGGAGATTCCGAACATGACAATGATTCTTATTAAAAATCATCAATAATTCTGGAATCTAGCTTTAAAAATGACGGCTGAGAAAGAAAAAGACTTTTATCCGAAAAATAATATGCACTCGATAATCCCAGTACGTTTCTGGCAATTTCGTCATTCCTAATTATGAAATTATGAAATTATCAAATCGAACATGCCCGGAATGACGTCAAATGCGTCATCAAGCCACGTGATCGTATAACCTTTTTGCGAAGGGCGTAGCCCAGCAAGCGTGAGAACTGTGAAAAATGGATGGTTATTATAATTTTTTGGGTCAATTCAGAGATTTTCTGAAAAATCAGAGGCTGGAATATTAACAAGTAGAGGTGTATACATGTTTTGAAAGGATATGTTTGTTGGGTTAGAGTGGCCCTTTAACATGGTTCGCTGCACTTACTACCGTGAGGAGCTCTTGTGTCTAGGGCAGAACATTGACAATGAAATTCAGCCTAAGCTTCTTAGTGCACATGAATGGAGTTTATTCAAAGAGTTGGGAATCGCTCGGAGAACTAAGCGTGGCTGCCGAGGAGGGGTAATGAGGCGTAGATTCAACATTCATGTACTCATTTAGACTAGATATGTACCCATGTTTCTAGTGGAATATCAATGCGGGATACTGGTGGACTCATACAACCCACTGGAACTCCTCCTTCTGTCACTAAATGTCTTCCTGAGAGAAGAGTTTGAATAGGTCATTGGAATTCCAGATCTATGAATAATAGACCAATATCATTTATGACCTTATCTTTGACACTGGCCTTCACGTACTTATCGTCACCAAGTCGTGGCTTAGGGGCAACCATCGCGACAACCATACCCTTGCCGACATCAGGGCAACGCTACGTAATTACGAGATAGTGCACAAACCTCGTACGACCAGTACGAGTACCAGTACCAGTTTTCATGACATTTAAGCTTGGCCCAGCAAAATGTCCAAACCTTCTGACTTCTTCAGGTGAAGTGTAAGCAGATTCAATGGAATTAAGAAAAAGGACAGCGTCATCAGCTAATTGTGATATTTAAAAAACTTTTGACATACCGTGGGGTTATACTATTGAGTTGTATATAATAACACTAGAGCGCTTTCGCAAAGACGACGGAAGCAAAGACGACGGGAGAATTACGGCGATACAGCTCTTACGTCATGTTTGGGGGAACGACCGCTATCATGGCCGCGTACGGTCGTGGAAATCAACAAGACGAAGACAACTCTGGTTCGCGCAGGCGCGGATTGTTTTTTTTCGATCGCGTCAACATCGGTCGTCTTTGCCTTCCGTCGTGTTTGCGAAAGCGCCCTATTAGCACATCCTGCGGAACGGTAAATTTTATTTTGATAATACCCCAATGCTTCTAGATATTTTCAAAGTTACATTTTTAATGTGGCTCTTCTAGTCCAGGAATTCGTCTACAGTAACACCAAGAAAGTAAAGTGAATGTACACGTTGAAGGACTGTAAATGTAATTAATGTCTCTGTGAACTCTCCTGTTCTTCGAACGAAATATGATGTAGTTCGTTTTTTCATGATTGAGAAATAAATTATTATTCTGAAAACATAAAAGCAATGTATTTAATTCTTCATTGACCAGCGAAATCAGTCTTTGTGCATTTCTATGGGATATGACAACCAGGGTGTCGTCGGCGAATAATGAAAACCGAAAGAAACTAAAAAAAACTGTTAACAACATCATTAACATACAACAAGATCAGGAGAGGTCCCAGAATAGACCCTTGCGGTTCCCCACATCATGATGATAGTTCTTTGAAGTTGGCCTCGACACCTTCGACCACCACATATTGTTTTTACCCATCAAATATGATCTGAACCAGTTTAAGGCTACTCCACTTACGCCATAATAAAACAATTTATCAAAAAGAATGCCGTGGACGATGGTGTCAAATGCTTTTTAAAGATCCATAAATAACCGTTAACCAAAAAATACCATTATCTTATGTATTTATAACATAATCTGACATATTCAAGACACCATGAGCGGTCGAATGACCTTTCCTAAATCCAAATTTGTCATTGGTTAATATCTCATATTTGACTATACAATCAATTAAACATTATTCTTTCCAACAATTCAGAAAATATAGGTAAAATTGCAGCAGGTCAATAGTTATTTATATTTTGTTTACATTTTTTCTTATTTAACGGCACTAATTCTGCCATTTTAAAAGCATCTGGAAACACACCAGTGGTTAAAGGGATAGTTGAGTTCTGTTGCAGAGGGCGCTACACAAAAGAGTTTTTTCGTGAGATAATGAAAAACTGAGTGTCAAATTTGAAAGAACATACAAGTTAAATAACAAAATAATCTTTGATTGATCAAAACCGTTTCAAAGACGGCTGAAATATCCATAAATATAACGATTTGTAACACTTGTGTACCACCACAAATATTAGATAATTTGAAAAAAAAACCGTTGTTGGCATTTTCGTGTCGGTTATATTACGCACAACCAGCCGGCCCATGTATTGTTATTTTTAATTAAATAGTTAATTAACGGTCAACGTATTTTTGGGGAAGTGAAGCTGAATTGGTATGATCGTATTGGCTAAATTTCACACAGTTAAGGGTCTTAAATTACCAACAAAGCAATTTTAGGTTCCAAAAGGGCATTATAAATGTCATAGATAAGATTAAGAGCAATAACCATGCACTTTGAAGGCATTTGCGGTCTGAAAACAGAACTCAACTATCCCTTTATTGAATTATTGAATATGTCACACAATGGTTCCACACAACAAAAGATTGCTTCTTTCACTACCCGAGGGGATATGTCATCACAACCACTTGCTTTAGACGGATTAAACGAAGGATACATCTTCGTTAATTCATAAACGAAAGTTGGCTTTAAAAACATGGAGGCAATATGTTGTGAACTGAGATATTTTTAATAATTCTTATGTACACATGGAATGGAAAATTGATTATTTTCTTTTATCTATACTGGCAAATATGAATTATATTCCTCAACACTCTTTTCACGCGAAGAATATTTTTTTTTACAAGAGAACATTTCACATTGATTACAATTTTGCTTCTTATAACCAAATATACTAATAATTTCATTCCAGGTCTTTTTTATATTTCCTTTACATTTGTGAAATATATCATAACAATATTGTTTTTTAGTACTTCTTATAATAGATGTTAGTTTATTTTTGAACAAAGTATTATTTCATTGAGGAATTCTGATTTGGTAAAATGTATCCATACACGTGACAACAGGTCTGCCAAGCTTGTCAAAATTAGATGACGTTACCGTAAAGTTATTGCCCCCCAAAATGAATTTACTATGTATTACGTAACAGCCCGTTCATTACTTGCAGTACATTGCACGCAAGTCAAAATGGCGTCAAACTGACCACGATGAAGTGGCCTTTCGAATGAATTCAAATACGGTATTTGTCATTTAACATGAACGACCGTATCATTTGCTGCACTAAAGGGGCTTTCACACCGGGCCTTGCGTAGAGTTGCGTAGAGTTGCGTAGAGTTGCGTAGCGACTACGCCGATCGTACGCAACCCTACGCCGATCGTACGCAACCCTACGCAACTGTACGCGGAGGGACGAAAATGGGTACGCGAGATGAACGCAAAAAATTAAACATGTTTATATTTTTTCGCGTACCTTCGGCGTAGACTTTTTACGCAGAAACTACGCAACTGTACGCCAAGCCTACGCAACTGTACGCCAAGCCTACGCAACTGTACGCCAAGCCTACGCAACTGTACGCTAAGCCTACGCAACAATACGCTACCCTACGCCAGTCCGACGAAGCATTAAAAACATATAAAGATTTTTTGTTGTATATACCTGGATGTAAACTTGGCAGGTATTGATCATTATTTTGAAGGGAAATGCTATTTTTGTTTAAATGTGTGCGTTCTCACATTTATTCTGTTCATGAAGAAAAAGTGTTTCTTTGACTTTATGTTGTGTTCTTGCTTGTAATTCTGTTTGTACTACTACAAGGATTTTCAGACTGACATGTTTTGCTTGTTATGGTTTATTCAATTTGTGATGTTGACATCTCAGGCTGTTGATATAATAAACAGAGATAGACTCACAAACTGATGCCTCATGCGAAATGTTATTATGTTTTGTGGAAATCTGTATGTATTTGTGTCGGTTTGTTTGCTTGTGTGTACGTTTATGGCCCTGTTTGTATGTTTGTAAAATAATTTTATTTAATTGAAATGAGCAAAGAAATAATTTTGTCTCACTCTGTTAGTGAGACTGAGTGAGTGTGTATGTCAGAAGTAATAAATGACTAACACTTATATCATTACATTGTCACATACATATACGCTACGGACAAAGGACAACAGCTATCGTCTTCAAACTTTCAGGAAACTGTTATGGAATGATATTTACAAATGAGTGAAAAAAAGGGATATGGTCAACAAATATCAGACTTCTGTCCACATTTATTCACAAATCAAAATAAGCGCTCTTTTGTTGGCGTTTAGAGGTATCGAATCACATCACGTGACCTTGCAATGTACATCAACAGAAAGTTCATTTATTACCCTTGTGAATGAGTATAATAATGTAGTACATCCTCAAAAATGTCTGCATTTTTTGGAAAATAGTATCTTGAACAAATTAACATTACTGCAAATTAGCCTCAGCAGTTGTTAATACCTACTAAAAAATTGAAAATATAACGGTCAAAACCGTGTACCAAATGCCACTTTTGGCAACCCTACGCCAGGCCTACGCAACCCTACGCCAGGCCTACGCAAGCGTACGTAACCCTACGCCAATTGCCTACGCCGTAGGTACGCGGTGCCTACGCACATGGTACGTAACTATACGCAAGCCTACGCAAAACCTACGCAGGGACTACGCCGAAGCATCAATTTATTCATGAGTACGCAGCTTAACTTCGGCGTAGTCGGTACGCAACACTACGCAACTCTACGCAGATCCGGTGTGAAAGGGGCTTGAGGTCTAATGAGATTAAGAAAACTGACCTTTGTTGAACAGAGAATGGTAGAACTTTGCAGGAGTTAAAATTAACCGACCTTAGTTTCTATTCTCTCTTCGCCTCCCTTTTCTTACTTATCCACCACCATTTTTTATGTAGGCCTATCCTTTTTTCTCTCACTTATATTAAAGATTCCACAACTAGCCCGATTCCAACTGAAGCACCTAGTTCTGGTAAGTCTCTGTAAAATGACTCGGACCATGACATCCTTTTTTTTTTAATTGTCTAGGTTGTGGCGTCATGATATTTATCTTATTCATATGAAATTCAAGTGTTCCGAGCAACACAACCATATTTCCCCTCCAATTGTCATCCATAAATAATTAATCTCTAAACTTGACAATGACTAATACTTGTGATACCAGGAGGACCATTATTCAATCCGTACAAAAGAGATTTTCGGACGAGATAAATTGATATAAAAGTTATGTTGTGCGGGAGGCATATCAGGGAATCGCCCTTTGACGTAGTCAGGTGGTAATGTCGAAAGTGGCCTCTGAATGCGAATACGACTCTAAATTAGGATCGTATTTGCCCAAAGAGAATATGACACTAGAATTGCACCAAATTATTTAACGATGAACGTCGTCTTCTTCTCCGTATTCTTCTACTTTTTATGGTAATAATATATATTTTTGGAATACTGTCCCCGCCCCCGTTTTTTTGTAAAATCCCATTGCCTATGCGTTGAAATAAATTCCCTGACTTTATTTTCCTTAACAGTTCGTCTCGTGAATGGTATCGGAGCACACGAAGGAAGGGTAGAGGTATTCTACAACGGATCTTGGGGGACCGTCTGTGATGACTCTTGGAGCATTTATGACGCACGTGTGGTCTGTAGAAGTCTAGTGAGCAATTGGATCCGCCACTGGGAGAGGTAGCGTAGGTGTGGTTGAGATCAATATTAAATCGGCCAGATTCTGGACTAGGCAAATATCAGCAACAGGTTTTTTAAAGTTCTTTTGGGTTGTAGCGGTAAATCCATTTTTAACTGACCATCAATACAGGCTAATGCTCAAGAAAAGTCCACTATATTACTTCGATGTATACAGACGCATGGTTAACCACGGATTCTGTGATCTACAGTGATTTATCTGCATGCTATACAGGTAAAGCTATCCTAATTTGTTATTTGCAGACTGCTCTTCCGATCCTTGTGAACAGTCAGCATCGTGTGTCCAAGATGATTATGGTTATTTCTGCTATTGTCCTGAATCCTACACTGGTCAGAGCTGTGAATTACAGAATAATGGTAAGAAATCCGATTGTTTTTTTCTCGAGGGAATGTGATGTACCTAAGGATCTTGGATCATGATAACCCGCAATCCTTCCCAGGTCAAACAAAAACAGTTGAAACCAGTTGGATTTTCAACTGGTATCGACTGGAATCAACTGGTACCAGTTGATTCCAGTTGACGGAACTGGGATATGTGCCAGTTTATTCTACTGGTTTCAACTGGATTTAACTGGTACCAGTTGAAACCAGTTGATACAGCTGGTAAACTTCACATGCACCAGTATATCCCAGTTTAAACCCATTCACTCTACTGGCATGTTGAAAACAAACAATGGATTCCAGTTGACACCAATCAACCATACTGGTATTAAATTGTTACACCAGCTGATACCAGTTAAAAACAATATGCCTTACTGGTACATCTGCCAGTTGATTCCAGTTTAAAACCCATCAAACCAGAGTGGACCATTTGAGACCAGTTGTTTCCAGTATAGATACCAGTTGAAAACCAGTAGATGATTACCAGTTGAAAACCAATAGATGATTACCAGTTGATTTACCAGTTGAAAACCAGTAGATGATTACCAGTTGAATTACCAGTTGAAACCAGTAGATGATTGCTTGATGATTTGCCATTTGAAAACCAATAGATGATTACCAGTTGAATTACCAGTTGAAACCAATAGATGATTGCCAGTTGATTTACCAGTTGAAACCAGTTAAATACCAGTTGAAAACCAGTTAGTTGTATCTTGTGCATATTCATGCTTAATTTGCATTTGCAAATATAATTATCATGATCTGTCTAGCAAATGTGACAATGCACATCAATTGTGTGATTTATATTTTCTTAATCAATTATTGACAAATATATATTATATATGTCTGATCATGTTTTACATCTAATTTAAGACGTACTAATAACCAGCAAAAACATGTATAATTTTGTATATATGTATGTACAATCTCTAAATTCTTTAATTAACATTAGACTCAACTGCAATTCACTTCAAATGATCTTTGTGATGGGGCAATTGCTAGAGTCTATACAAATATGGTTTAATTGGTGGCCAGATGCCATACAATATTGATTATTGATTATCAGTTGATTGATAGTCGCTACTGAATAATCAACTGACAATCAACTGGTTTTCCAACTGGTACCAGTACCAGTTGATTTCAGTTGATTTCAACTGGTACTAATAACAATTAATTCCACTCTACCAATTTCCATATTGAAACCAGTTCACTTAACTGGAATCAATTGGTACCAGTTCCCAACTGGTGGTTTCAACTGGTCCTAACTGGTACCAGTTGACAACTGGTATTCCAACTGGTACCAGTACCAGTTGATTCCAGTTGATTTCACTATACCAATTTCCATATTGAAACCGGTTCACTTTAATAACTGGAATAAACTGGTTCCAGTACCAGTTGATTCCAACTGGTCCCTAATTTTTTTATTTTTACCTGGGAATTGGCAACAGCATATAATCCACACCCTGGAGAAATCATACTGGCTTCTTATTGACAAGCGTATTGATAAGCGTATGTTATTCAAACTGTTAATAGTAACACTACTATTACTTCTACTACTAATAATAGCAATACTACTATCATTAATAATCTTTATGTTCTCTTTGTTTACTAGGGATATGTTACCTGGTACCGACCTCTCTTTTTCATAAAAGTCTACTGTCAATATCTTTGTTAGTTAACATCATGACTTTCCTTCTTGCATTTAGTGAATTTTTGAGGTTAGTTAACCTCCAAGTTTTCATGTGGTAATCGTTACAAATACCTTATGCACCTTACACACCTTAAGCATGCGAAACGGTGCAATGGACAAGTAAGAATCAAGTTTTGTGATATGATGAGACGAGAAATATAGGCTGTTTAATATAATTATATTATGTAATTAAGGTTATCCTCAATAGTGAATTAATGTCCTGTACAAGTTGAGCTTAATTTGATCACTTTAAACACTGAAGCATGAAGCAGGATTTACTATTTGGATTTCATGATTTTCGTGATTTCAGGATCCTAGAACAAAATAAAGGCATATGTCCTGAAACACCGTCGGTTTATCAACCCGAACTCGGTAAAATTGCATTTTGACGACACTTTTTTAACAACCCTGGTGCAAAGTGACCTGTGGTAGAAAATCAAATTATGAATAGGGTAACATTTGTCAGAAAACTAGCCTTTACCATGAAAAAGATTTCAATGGCTCATAAATTATGACTTCTTAGTTATGCGATTAGCTAAGTATAAATTCTTTGAATACGCATTGTATAGTTGTAGGCATATATCTATAAAGTGATTAAACAAAAATGAAATTCTGTAACATTTATTGTCTATGTATATGTTATGCCAAAACCATTATAACTGTAACTCTTATTTCTCGAAACCCCACATTTTTATTCAGGTTTCCAAATCTTGATAACATATACTGAGTGACAAATCTCCCTTTGTAATATATATTTGTATATTTCCGCTTTGTCTTGATGTTGTATTCCAGGAAACACTTCTTGCAGTAGGAACTTTTACGAGAGTAAAGGGAATATTACGAGTCCATTTTACCCTGAGGGTTACGGAGCTAGGTTAGAGTGCAACTATCAATTGAAGATCTGGACTGCGAAGAAAACCACACTGATAATGCAGGACTTTGTTACCGAACCAGGTAAAGACTTCCTCATCTTCGGTGAGGGTCCAGAAGTCATTTACGAGGGCCCAAACGTTATCTCAATTACCGGGAACCTCACGAGCTTGCCCTTGATCGAAAGGACTTATACATTGGCGAACAACCAAGTCTTCCTCACTTTCATCTCAGATAGCATTATCACACCATCACGAGGATATTTTCACATCACCTATACTGCAGGTAAACAATAACATATACTTACTTCCATTTTATAGTTACGAAAAAAAATTCATGTCGCGTTACAAAGAAGATTTAGTGTAAAGACATTTGAAATTAAGATTCCTAACCTTTCAGATTATAATAATATGTTGTTATTATTGTTAAATTTATAATATTCAGTTATCTTTTTATTTATTTATTTATAGATTTCTGAATTCGTAATAAAAGTCAGACATTACAAACAAACAAACTTATGGTGTGAGGCACCTCCTGTTAGCGATGTGTTGTTTGTGTTATGTTGGCAGGATAACAATTTATTGAATCTTCACTCTAGGCCAGATCAAAATACACAAAGTAGGCATTTTCATTAATATGTTGATAAGTACTAAAGTAACATAATGTGAAATATAAGGTTAGTGAAGATGATGGTGATAATGAAAACGATGATTGTAATAATACGAAATACAGTCAAACCTGCTGTAGTGACCACCTGTCTATAAAGACCACCTGTCTACAAGGACCTCATTTCTTGATTCCCTTGGGCGGTTGCCGTAGACAGGTTTGACTGTATATACGGGATTAAACAAGTATTATGACAAAAAAAAACTTGACATAGAAAGGAATAAAGGACAGAGTAAGAGTTAATGGTCTTATTTATAGTGAATTATATTATACATTATATATTATTCGAATGTTTTAATATGATAAGTAAACTCTGTTGTGAATTTATTTCGAAGAATGTAAGGGTTTTTAATATAATATACATTTGTGAGAAATGTATGTTTTTATGACGACTAATTGACAACTGTATGAAGATACATATTCGTGCGTAATATAACAACGAGTGTGCATCAAACCCCGTTTCAAGCTTAATTACTTAACAACTTAAACTCTCTGATAAGGCTATGAATACACTCTAGAAAATAAAGAATAAAGAAATGTACGATTCTGAATTCGGCGTACACTCCTACTTCCTCTCTCTCTCTATATATTTATGTTATACTTCAGAGTTTGATGGATTGATGTATATATAGACGAAATTATATATTGTAGCCGATCATATGTTTAAAGTCTATACTCAAATATTCGATTGTTTGCATTTTTGAAAGATATCAACGAATGTAGTTTTGACCCGTGTCAAAATGATGCCTCTTGTATCGACGGGGTCAACGACTTTACGTGCACTTGCATTGCTGGATTTACGGGCACAAGATGTGAAACAAGTAGGTTTTGCATTTTACATCAAATAATGTAGTTAGCTAAAAATAAGTATAGGAAATCTATAATGTAATATTGAAAACTTTCGTAAATAAGAGAAGTGATCAGTAGCATCATGTTCAATTGTTATTGTTTTAAAAGTTGCTTATTCGTTTTAATTTGGTTCATGGATTCGTAATGTCATCCAATCCCGTTTCAAGTTAAAGAAATATTAATATATGTAGCTTAATTACTTAACAGCTTAATAACTCTGATGAAGCTATGAATACACTCTTTAAAATAAAGAGTACAAATATGTAGTTCCTGAATTGTGCAGATACTCCCACCCTCCCTCTCTATCTCTATTAATATATATATTTTTTTATACTTCAAAGTTCACGTTTTAGATTTATGATTTAATAGATGATATTAAATATTGTAGCCGATCATATATTCAATGTGTTTGCTCAAATATTAATTTGTTTGCCTTTTTTAAAGATATCAACGAATGTAGTTCTAACCCGTGTCGAAATGATGCCTCTTGCATCGACGGGGTTAACAATTTTACTTGCTTTTGCAGCCCTGGATTCACGAGCACAAGATGTGTAACAAGTAAGTTTTGCATTTACATTGTAATCAAATATTGTAATTGGCTTACAAAGGTCAAGGAAATCTATAATGTAATACTGACAAAATTTAACGAATGAGGAAAGTGATCTGTAGCGTAATGTTATATTAATATTGTTCTAAAATTGTTTAATTTTTTTTTTTTATAAATTGATTCATGGATGTGTAATGTCATCCAATCCCGTTTAAAGTTGATGAATATTTTTTTTCTTCCTGCAGCTTAACTACTTAACAGCTTAAAAACTCTGATGAACATATGAATACAATCTTCAAAATAAAGAAGATATGCACGCGTTTCTAAATTTTGCTGGCATTCCCGCTCCCCCTATCTTTCTATTAATATATATTTGTGTATACTTCAGAGTTCACGTTTTTGATTGATGTATTTATAGAAGAAATTGAATATCGTAGCCGATCATATATTTAATGTCTTTGCTCTAAATTCCGTTTGTTTTCCGTTTTTAAAGATATCAACGAGTGCATTTCTAACCCGTGTCACAATGATGGCACTTGCGTCGACGGGGTTAACGAGTATAGGTGCGGTTGCATTGCTGGATTTACGGGCACAAGATGTGAAACAAGTAGGTTTTGCATTTTTAATCAAATATTGTAGTTAGCTAAAAAATAAGTAAAGGAAATCTATATTGTAATATTGAAAACTTTCATAAATGAGAGAAGTGATCTGTAGCATCATGTTAAACTTTAATTTTTTTTAAATAAAAGTTGCTTATTCGTTTTTGATTTGATTCATGGATTCGTAATGTCACCCAATCCCGTTTTAAGTTAAAGAAATATTAATATCTGTAGCTTAATTACTTAACAGCTTAATAACTCTGATAAAGCTATGAATACACTCTTCAAAATAAAGAATAATAATATGTAGTTCCTGAATTGTGCAGATACTCCCACCCTCCCCCTCTATATCTATTAATTCATGGTGTGTATATATATATTTTTTTATACTTCAGAGTTCACGTTTTGGATTGATGATTTAATAGATGAAAGTATATATTGTAGCCGATCATATATTCAATGTGTTTGCTCAAATATTCATTTGTTTGCCTTTTCGATTGTTTGCCTTTTTAAAGATATCAACGAGTGTAGTTCTGACCCGTGTATAAATGGTGGCTCTTGCAACGATCGGGTTAACGGTTTTACGTGTTTTTGCAGCGATGGATTCACGGATGATTTCTGTGAAATAAGTAGGTTTCGCAATTTCCTTCTCATCAAATATTGTAACGAGCTAAAAAAGAAAAGGTCAAGGAAATCTTTTATGTAATATTGTAAAACTTTTATTAATGAGGGAATTGATCTGTAGTATCATGTTACACTTTCATTGTTATAAAAGTTGCTTATTCGTTTTTGATTTGATTCATGGATTAGTAATGTCATCCAATCCCGTTTCGAGTTGAAGAAATATTAATATCTGCTGCTTAATTACTTAACAGCTTACCCACTCTGGTAGAGCTATGGATACACTCTTCAAAATAACAAATAAAGATGTGTACGTTCTTGAATTGTACATACACTTCCACCCCCTCTCTGTCTAGTGATATAAATGTGTGTATACTTCTGAATTCACATTTTAGATTCATGTATTTATAGATAAAATTAAATATTGTAGCCGATCATATATTTGATGTCTTTGCTCATATTTTCCATTACGAAAATTCCTCGCTAGAGAAATTCCGACTTTAGCGTCCCTAACTCGGAATTGTCTCATAGAGTTTGAAAACGAGCCCGGAGAAGGACCTCCCGATCTTATCACTTTCCTAATCCATTGCCAACGACGCGCTGATAAGACCCGTCAACAGAGTCTGGCTGAAGAGAAAATGTGAAGAAAAAAATCCCAAAGTTACACAAATCTGTGTTTTTTTCTCCCGAAATTTGTTCTTAGGGATTCATTTACCCCAAAAAACTTCAAAGCACAAAAATCGGGCAAGTAATACCGGAGATATGATATTGAAATTCACGAACAAATTTCAGATTTGACTCACTTCAGGAAACTTTTCCCCCTTCTTCTCGCGGAGAGAGCTGTCAATCACGTTTCGACCGGCTGTTTAGCAGCTGTATCGGATTAAGCCCTCTTAGTATGACTGACCAGCTTGTATGACTGCGCATATCAGTGCACATGTCCTTTTGATTCATGTTTTATTTAGAATTTGATTTTATTACCAGAAATTTGAAAATGAACTGCTACCTCAAATGCAATTTTGAACGGGGGGAAATGAACCAGCAAAAGCGGAGATAAATATGAGATCGTGCGCTCTGCCGACGCTGCTCAGCCTACGCTTGAGCGCAGATTGTCGCATAGACATACGGGTCTTTTCCGAGTTTCGTCCAATTTTCTAGCGAGGCACTACGTGTCCGTTCTTCCCTCGCTGTAGCACGTACGGTCTCGTTAGAAAACTGTATGCGTAAGTGCACTGCGTGCGCCGGTGTGGTAGGCGATTTGTTCCGGGTTCCGCGGAACAAATCGGCGCGCCGATTTGTTCCTCGGAACGAATCTACTGGATCGACTTGTTCGCAGATACGTTCGAAAGCCGCCGTTCTTATCCGACATTGGCCGAACGTTTCTGCTTATATAATCGCGTATATTTTTATTACTTGTGTCGAATAAACCGTGGTAAAAATAAATTTTAGCTTTATCTTGATACTTTTGTATTTATTGTTGGAATGAAAACCAATATTATTTTTTTTGAAATATTACTTAATAATAAGGTTTATAACCTCGTACGGAATTACCCGCGCGGTACTCGGCACGATATATTGCGACACAGCATGCTGATCTCCATGCTGATCTGGGTGCGAACTCGATAACGTCAACGTGAATTTCGACAGCATCGACCTTCAGCATTCATTGTCATCGTAGTCGTACGTATGAGCGATAGTCATACAAAATGGCAGATGAGCAATTTGTTGATGATTGCAGGAACATCGAAAGGTTTCTTGCGAATAGGAGTTATCCGGAAGGGGTGAGTGACAACAAGAAGAGGGGGCTCCGAAAGAAAGCAGCAAAGTTCAAGTTGAGTGTGACACATGATGGGCTCACAGAATTAGTCTATAGATCTAGATCTACAGGTAAGTTATGCATTGTGTTTCTGAAAAATTCCTAGGTAATAATACCCTAGATCTATATCTTGATATCACATACGTACAACTGAGTACGAGTACGACTATGACTGAGTATGAGTATGACTACGAGGTCAACCTATCGATAGATCGACCTCGTAACCGAACTCAGTCAAGTGGGTATAGATCTAGTCATACTCATAGATCTAACGTTAGATCTAGACTAGAGCCTAGAGGAATCTAGTAGATCTAACGTTTAACTTGGAACTCTATGATAATATGCTGATGCCATGGCTTATTAATGGGTGTCTATTTTGCACTTGAAAATCATTTTCTTTGAAATCCTTAACTCTTAAGTTAAGTCTAACGTTCATTGTTTAAAACTAGAAGTAGAAGTCTCAAATAGATCATCTAGATTTAGGCATTCTGGACAATGTCAGACTATATTTGATCAGTTTCATGCCAATTCTCTTTTTGCTACCAAAACTATAACCCAGCTTTAACATTCCTAATCTTTAATTGTCCTACTGGGGACTGAATATTAATGAGTCAGAACTAAGAGTAAGAGCCCTGGGGTATTTGTTCCTAATTCATCGTGTCTTCTCCGCAGAACCAGAGACGGCAACGTGGTGTAGTACGCTTCCCGGATAGCTCGGTAGATGTTACAGGTTCGAATCCCTCCTGGGTCCAAGATTTTTTCTGACTTTATTATCCCTCTGGAGGGATACTTCCGTAACAAATGTGGTTTCCATTTGATAACTTTAGTAATGTTTGACGGAACTTCAATAAAATTTTATATGGAGGTACCTGGTATCAAAACACACCTCAATTTCGATTTCGGCCTATGTAGGTCAAAGGTCAAAGTTCATAGCTCACGAAAATAGATCTATGCGAAAATGTGGTTTCCGTTCGATAACTTTTGTAATGTTTGACGGATTTTAATGAAATTTGGGATGAAGGTACACGGTATCAAAATACAGCCTAAGATTAATTTCGGAGTATTCAAGTTAAAGGTCGAAGGTCATAGGTCATTCAATAAAGTAGTAAACATTCTGTTCATTCAGTCCCCAGATGTTAGTAATTTCATTCCATAAAGTAGTAAACATTCTGTTCATTCAGTCCCCAGATGTTAGTAATTTCATTCCATAAAGTAGTAAACATTCTGTTCATTCAGTCCCCAGATGTTAGTAATTTCCTTGCCTAGTAATAAGTCTAATGGAGGTATAAACTTGTTCTGACTATACATAGGCCAATTGTACCCTGCGAGGGGGATGCTACGCTTTGCGTTTCCTTGTTTTCGTTCATATGCAGATCGAGCATCCGATCTAACACAATGAGAGTTACAGTAAAAATTCTTTCTTAAGAAATCCTCTCGTGAAGCTTTAACATTCCAAGCATAAAGTTGTAAAAACTATTGACGTAGCTACATGTACCTTATGATATTGATTGAGAATTAGGCCATATTAAGTTTATTATAAGAAATTAGAGAGAAGATTGATAAGGTGGCTGAAGACCAGACCCAGGCGGCCGACGACTGGCTCCATTTAAGCTTTATTGTTTTACATACCTCATTTTAAGAATCTTTACTAATACAAGTGTCTTCTGATTGGTTAAAAGTGTAGTCATGTCCTTAACCATGCCTGTTAAGAAATTCATCGTTCAATTTTTCCCAGTCGCCCCGGTTTATATCTATTTTGTACCCGCCTGTAACGCATTTTGCTGCGATCCCCTTTGGTTTACCTGTGTTATTAATTTCCTCTGCGCGATGTGTAGCGAAGATACCATAGACGTAAAGGAATTTTCCCTAGTCGCTACATTTAGGCGATTGACTAGTGTCGACTACGATTTGTATTCTAGTCTCGCTTCGGTTTTAGGGAACTTTATTTCCAAAGAGGCAAAAATGGATAAACCAACCAATGCCAGGATCACTTAATGGGTACCTTTAAGTCCCATATTGACATCATAAAAAGAAAGGGAAATCAAAACTAACAGTTACTCAGGCACAGCGGGCTACCGGCTTCTTTGCATCACGTCCAATTGCTTTTGTGCTGTCATGTCCAACGTACTCGACTGTCAATGTAGAGTGTCGGATATATTGACTGCTTTTAATATTCAAGACATGGTCGTTTCTATGGGCTCTGGGGGACCTCACAACCTGCCATGACCCTGCGGCTACGTTTTGGGGTCATAGCACTTGTGAGGTCCCCTCGAGCATAGAAACAACTAGATCTATCATTGTATGCCTCTCAAGGCAGTCAATATATCTATATTATTGACTAATTATTTTTCTAATTCAAATCACATGTTACATTTTATTAACTTGTCATTTACTGTAGTCAACGTCTTTCATACTCACCTATTAAATCACTTACTGACGACTTTTATCTAATGTGAGCAACAACAGATGCCATGTCTGGCAGTATTATAAATGGTACTTATTTTGTGGAAGTTCTCATGTTCATTATTTACTCTTGCTTGGACTCCATAAAGATTTGTTTTCTTCCATTCTGACCTTAATTTGCAATAATTATGTCCAAGAATTTTTAAACCTAAATTTTGCATTGCAAGTTGCATCATCTGATTGTATCTTTTTTATGTTTTGGTCATTTGTAGTGTGCCAAGCAACAAGCCAAACAAGCCAAACAACAAGCCAAACAACAAGCCAAACAAGCCAAACAAAAAGACAAACAACCTGCTGCAAAGTCAGAATGTTCACATGCACCAACTGGCTTGGTATGTTTCTTTTTGTTTCTTCAGTTGAAAAAATAATAAATGTGTATTACTGTACATTTAGAGGTAATCAGATGTAAAGTTGTGAGCCTATATATTATCTTACTTACTTTTTGTTACTTTGAAAGAAAAAAATCTTTACAATTCATACCGTCTAATAATTCTAGCCACCCACAAAAAGTAAACATCTTCATGATCAGTACTGTACGAGCTGAAATTTTTCGGTACAGATATTTTCCCGAATGGGTACTTGTCGGACATTTTTGCGTGATGTTAATTTCCCAGTTGCGAGGGTCTAATCGTTACTTCAACTTTCGCCCTTTTTTATTCGCGTGTTGTTATTTTCGCGGTTCAAAGGCGATTCGCGAAATTCGCGAAAATAAAAGCACCGCGAACATAACCATTTATACAGTATCTTCAATTAAATTCTTCTTTATTTGAAGTTCAGTGCATAGACCCTTAAACTTCAACGGTGGGGGGGGGGGGGCCCTTACAAAATGTTTGTCTCGCTTCATGACTTTATATGCCTCCGCCACTAAAGGTGGTGCCGGCCGGAGGCATCATGTTTGCGGGTTGTCCGTCCATCCCGCTTTCCCGTTATCGCGATATCTCAAGAACAACTAGAGATATGAAAATCAAACTGTATGATAGTATGTATCACCATAGGAAGACAATCTGATTAGATTTTGGTGTCCGTAGGTCAAAGGTCAAGGGTCCCAGAGGTCAACTTATGAAACTTTATGAAAATCAAACTGTATGATAGTATGTATCACCATAGGAAGACAATCTGATTAGATTTTGGTGTCCGTAGGTCAAAGGTCAATGGTCCCAGAGGTCAACTTATGAATTTGAAGGTATTGGCCTCGTTATCGCAATATCTCAAGAACCATTTGAAATATGGACTTCAAACTTGATGATAGTATATATCACCATAGGAAGACGATCTGATTAGATTTTGGAGTAGGTAGGTCAAAGGTCAAGGGTCACAGAGGTCAATATTTGAATTTCCAGCTAGTGGCCTCGTTATCGCGTTATCTCAAGGACCACTTGAGATATGAACATCAAACTTGGTGATAGCTTATATCACTGTCAAAAGACGATCTGATTAGATTTTGGAGAACTTGGGTCACAGCTTAAGGGTCACAGAGGTTAACCTATGAAATTCCAGGTATTGGCCTTTTATCACGATATCTCGATAACCACTTGGAGTATAATCTTCAAACTTGATGGAGTAATGAGGTAGAAGGTCAAAGAGGTCATATGCGGAGGCACATAAGAGACGCAGTCGCATTTGTCTTGTTTCTTTCGCTAGCGGCTAGAAAATGTTTGTCCCGCAATCAAACCCAACGCGTTTTCAGCAATTCGCTTTATGACTTTTTTATGACTTACAAATCTTTTGACACCAAATTATTGAAAATCGGACATTCCGCTAGCGGTTACAGGTACCTGATATTTTGTGAGTAAAGATCAAGCCGAAAATTGTGTACAAAACGCGTGGCAAAGTGAAGTTTCTAGTTTGGTTTATAAATCAGTTATATTTCAATCTTTAGACTTGATTTATCATTTATGCAAGCTAAAAAATTGATCTAAATAATGACCTTAAATATCAGAAGTCTCAAATCAATAAAATACATCAGAATTAAAAACAATAGCATACATAAGAAATTTGTAAAACAATGTTATAGGCCTACAAAAGAATTGACAGATACTTTTAAAATAATTTTGTTGTCACCTCTTCATTCCTATTTTTTTCTCTCATAGGGTATAAGAAATACCGGGAATACGTGCTATATGAATACCACTGCACAAATTCTTGTAGCATCTCCAGTTGTCCACTTGTACAGGGAACAGACTGTACACAAGATCCCTGCCCTTGATGGAGTCTTACAACTTTATAATGCAGATAACACTGCTGCAGTGAAGAAGGCTGTACAGAGTTTGAAGGATCTTCTGCCTTCCTACAACGATGCAGAGCAACACGATGCTGGACGGTTTATGCTTGACATCCTGTCCTCGCAATGTCTCCATTGTGGTTCAAGTAAATGCACTTTCCTTCAAAGGTATAAGTTTTGATTCTACATGAATTCCCTATTATATTTTCCTTTTTTTTATTACGTAAACCTACTATAAAAATAAAATGTGCATGAGTGTCAAAGTCCTAATTGCCATTTTTAAATTACCTCTTTAAAATGTGTTGTGGGTTTTCAAATAAATTTTTTAGGACTTCTTTAGGGAAGGTAGGCTAGGCTGAAAAAAGGATACCTCAAAATTTTCAATTGTACGGGGGTCCGGAAATATGCCCAAAGCTCCAGGTCAATTAAATTGATTTCAAGGGGGCAAGACTAAACTAACAGTCTGTGCTTGGTACATGAACCTCATAGGGCCCAGACTGAGATGTGCCTGTAAAGAGCCATGATGCTAGTAAAAAACATCAGCTCTTTAAATAAACAAATATCCTGAAATGGCAGACCAGACTTGCCAAATGCTATTCAGCAAACATTTCAGTATATCTATGAGTATTG
The DNA here is from genome assembly GCA_035222895.1 of Strongylocentrotus droebachiensis. NCBI lineage: Eukaryota > Metazoa > Echinodermata > Echinoidea > Camarodonta > Strongylocentrotidae > Strongylocentrotus > Strongylocentrotus droebachiensis. Next base: position 47,646 of record JAVYIG010010752.1, read on the forward strand.
ATTGGGCAGTGAATATAACAAATTGGTCTGATTATTTCATAATATCTTTATTTGACACAAGTTCTCCTTTATCAAACAGAAAACTGCTTATAGATATTTGTTTCTGATTTAGTTTTGTTTTCCATTTGGTTTACCTTCTGTTTTAGCTGTTGTCATTTGCAGGGGCACAATGAACTTAAGTGCCCTAATTGTGACGCATCAAGGCTTGGGGGAGAGCTTCATTACGGCTCCATCCCAGTAGAATGCAGAAGCAACAAAACATGAAATCATGTTACCCTTTTTCAGATACCTGCACTTGTTGATATTTCTGATTTAGAAATCATTATTTTTTATGCTATTTTTTTAAAAATCATTGAGCACATTCTTTTTATTGAGATACCATGCCATTGTTATTTTACTGTTCCTAATATTGCACAGCTAGTGTATATCAAATGAGTAAAACTGTTTTTGTTTTTTCTATTTCAAAAAAAAAATTGTTGAGTGCTTTATAATTGACATTTTCCCACTAATTTGATTTAAAGTGGACAGACCCTGACCAAGATGGAAAAGAGGCCAGTGGCAGAGTCACCGCCAGACTTTCTGTGGGTCACGCTACAGCGCTGGAAAGAATCAGAGGTCCGGCAAGCTTTGTCCGAATCTCGACTTACCAAAAATACAGAAAGGATGAATGTCAGCCATTGCCTCTCCCTTCCACTTGAAGACGGATTTATGCAGGAATATCACCTTGGAAGCTTAATGGTAAGAGTTAAAACGTATATGGTAGTATTTGACAATTTTTAGGTCAATAGGCCCAATATGAACTTATGCCGTTGTTGTTTTGTAGTGGGTTACTAGAGGTACAAAGAATTTCTACACATGTATGATTTTGAAATTCTGTTCCAAACATTACTTATGGTAATCTATGTGTGTGACTCAGACGAGTGCAAGACGTAAAGCAAGCTTAAAGATATTTATTAACATATTTAGAATAAAATATAACTCATTTTGTTTCTTGAAAATGGTATAAACATGAGTTATAGTTTTAAAATACCAATCTGAAAGTCTCATAAAGAAATATCTATGGGAAATCACCCCTTTGAATAAGTTGCTGTACAATCCCTTGATGAGAATAGTTATTCCATCAAAAAAAAAAAAAAAAAAAAATGAAAGTGGATATTTTATGCAGTTAGGAAATGGGAGGTGACCCAATCCTCTTTCATTCTTGTCATTAGATGCATGAAGGAAGTACCATGTCCAGTGGACATTACACTGCACTTGTTTGTAAGGAAACGTGGATCCTGTATGATGATGAGAAGGTGTCTGTGACTGATATTGATCTTGCATCACCTTCTATAGCTGGTGTGGGATATAAGAAAGGTATGTTTCTGTCTTTTGTAATCTACTTATCTTTAATAAATTTCCACGATTATTGATGAGACAAATGTAACTGAGAGGGATTACAAGGTATTAATTTCTGGTATGAATTTTTATTATTCATTCATGTCAGAGAGGAGGGGGAAATAGAACAAAGTTATTTTTATACATGTACAAGTATGTAAGTAACCTAGGACCCTGTATAGGCCAGTGATTAAAAACCTTGAAATCTGGTTGATGCTAGAATACCTGGTACTTGTTCCAAAATAGAAGAGAAACAATAATTCTGTCTCAACCACGTTAAGATAAATGAACTATTACATTAATGATTAGATTGAGGGTCAAATTCACATAGTCCAGATGCTGTATGGAGTTATCATTAGCATACAGACATATTATTTCAACTTTTCTACAATGAATTATTTTAATTAAAAAATTGTAGATACATTTTCCAATTAATTCTTTCAATTATTAATTGTAGATATGTTTTCCACAACACTCATTCGATATGGATTCAGTTTAATTTCCTGCAAGGTTACTAATGAATTTTAATGATAATTTTTCATTACAGGTGATATGTATAAGGTTGAGAAGGCATCCTCCCAAGAAGCTGTCAACACTGCTGCAGACTTGAAGGTAGGTTTATATATTGCTGAAAATTATACCTCTAAGTTTTACATGTATTGTTGTGTAGGGATCGTATAATTATATGAGGAGTCCGTAAATGAAGCGAAGAGGTACAAGTTGATGTATTTACAATTCAATTATATTTATCAGGCAGAGTCCAGATGGCATAGGTAAAGTTGAAGAACAATATGAATATATCGAGTAAGGAGCAAAGCTCCTCAATTCGATAGTCTACCAGAATTATGTGGTGATGAGTTGGTAGCTAGATGAGAAGTTTCTCTATAATGGAGAAACTCCACTATCAGGTAAAATTTGGGGGCATCTTATTCTTACTGGGGTAAAAGTGTAAAGGGTTCTAATTGGTCTATAGCACTTGTCCATCATGGTTGCTATGGGATTGGAGGAGTGGTCAAGGGAGATGGAGTGGTCAAGGGGTGGTCTATGAGTCATCGTTCATGGGACAAAGAAGTCATACATGTGCTATCTCTGGGGGTTATGTTTATGGTCAAATAATAGGGGGTCTGTATCTTAATGGGAACATAATGTGTTCCTGGATAAAGGGATAATAAACAGGGACTTGTTAGGACAGGTGGTCAGGAAGTGAGGGGGATAGGTAAAAGTCAAAAAGGGAACAACACGTAATATTATATGTAGTTATACTTAATACTACACAACAGTATGTAGAAGTCCTGTGATGATGCTTCTGAAATGCATTTTGAGGGCTTAATTGTTACATAATATTACAAACACTAGTGATAGCATTTAGTGCCTTGCAGCTTCTTTTTTTTGGTAACCCTTAAGGGCGGGGAGCATTCGCCGTGATATGTTCAAGGTTGTTTTTTTTTTGCTGCGAGCTTTTGTGACTCTAATCCTATTCTGACCCCCCCCCCCCCCCGCAGCTTTTAAATGATGATCTTCTCATTGACTTGTGTACTGTAGCAACACAAATACAAATATTTAGATATATATGTGCGAACCTATGCTACGCTAATGCCAATAACTCAAAAAGTATTTGAGATAAAGGTATGAAATTTGTAGGGTTATTCATGTCATCCCTTCTTTATCTTACTGTATTTTTCCTATTTCAGTCTGTATATACCTATATACCCCGTACATGGTTTTTTAATTTTTTTATGGTTGAATAAATAATAATAATAATAATAATAATCTGTTTTATGATTTGGGGAGGACGCTCTATGATCCTTTAGCAGTGATATGCAAATTTATTAGCCAAAGAACCAAGACAAGATTCCTGTTGTGACTCAGTGATCAAAGTCCAAATAAAGCCTGGGTAGGGGCCCTTGAGCACTTAATGTTTCTTTCATCTGGGCCATAGATTGCGACTGCAGACATACACTTTGAACATATTTGTTTCTCTTAGATGGCTGCTGTACCATTTGCTGATGTACTTAACCACGTGGAAGCTATTGTTGCCGGAAAAGTGAGGTAATATTAATTATATGCCATGTCATTCAGCCTTTGAGCAGCAATGTGGTTTTGAATAATAAATACCATTTCAATCAATCAATCTTACGTAATGGTAAGATCGGAGATAAGTTTTACTTATGTAAGTAGGAGCCTGTTTTGAGCATCTTTTAATGGGGGCTATTTAGACCGAGTCATGCTTCGATAGGAATGGGTTTGTTTCTTTGAAGCGTCTGGCCTTAGAGACCCCTTCCCCAACCCCCTCCTTTCTTGAGAGTAAATTGTAACTAGTCTATGACTTATGACTCACCTGAGTACAAGTAAATTAAAAGATCATATTTGTTATTCTAGAAACCTTTTATTTAAACTATAACTGTTTAACAAAATATTTCTTTGTTTGTAATGTAACTTAGATCATCAAGACATGACCTGTTCATGGAGAGGAAATTGGTCGTATTGAAGGAACTCAGCTATGATGGACTAGGAGAGTTTTCAAATGAGGTACTAATAACAGTTTTTCATATTGCATAATTGTTGACACGCACCTGTGAAGAACTGTCTCTATTTTTGGAGAAAGAATGAGCATTTTTCACCTTTGACAAGCATGTGTCCCTATTTTTGTAAAAAAAAAAATCTTTCTATATAATTGTATTTAAGATTCATGGATGTTCCTATTTTGACATTTTGACATTTTTTTGTCCCAGCCAAACAAACTTTGCGAGGGGGCTATAAAACAGGCTCCATACATGTGTGCGTTCTTGTGTCCGTCCATGCAAAATCACAAAAAAAGGCTACTCCTCTTTCATTTGTTGATGGTTTGGAGTTTTTTTTTGTTCCATTTGGTAAAACTACATGAAACACACAGAAGTTCTACACAAACATTATTTATGCAAATTGATTCAATTTATTCCAATATAAAAAAAAAATGCTTCTTTTCCATATATTTCGCACTGAGTAATTTACTCATTCTCTTGTTTTTAATCATTTGACCATATTTCTTGACTTCGAGGGTTGGCAGATAGGGTAATCTATTGTATAGGTTGATTAGGGCTATGTGTCTCCCTTGAGCAAATAAGGGATAACTTTCACTTACATGTATCATGGGTACACAGGTGAATTTGTACCTACAAAGTACATTCTGTCCATTATATTCTGTGAGAGAAGATATTGGGTCAGATGTTTATATGGGGTCACATAAATGGAACATCTTTGTCAATCCATTGATACATATAGACAATGGTCTTTTAACCCTATATAGCCCGGGCTATTTTGAAACTGTATAGCCCCCCTCTGAGATCTCGGCCGTTGACCGCGCAATCGCGATGAAAATCAGCACGCACGTTGCCCATGACGTTATCTCCAAAGTCTTATCATTTTTTTTTTACAAAACAATGTAATTTTCTTGATTATGCTAATTATACTAATTTATGCATGAAATCAGATTTGAGGTTACACATCATGTTATTTGACGCATGTACAGGTGGACCTATTCTATGTTCCTTGATGATGGAAAATTGTAAATTGGTGTTGTTTTTGATCAACAAAAATGTGGTTTGATAATTTTGTCCCCCAAAAGTCATATTTTCAGTTAGAATTTATTTGATGGATGTGTTTTTAGTTCCAATTCAATAAATAATATGTGCTGATATCTAATTGAGCAAATTGAAATAGTACATTTTGTGTTGGTGGCTAGCGAGTTGCAGCTCTTCACTGTATGAAATACATTTTCCCGCAAGCTGAGAAATTAGCCTGCGGCAGCTTGCCAGTAGTGGCGCTGTTAATCGTGAATATATAGACCATAACAATGTTGCTTTTGTTGTGTGTTTTTTTTCTTTCTCAGGGCAAGTTCTTACCTGAATTACGTCTTATACCCAGAGGCATTCAGCTTTGTGTTCAATGCAGGTATATATGTCTCTAGGAATACACATTTCTTCCTCAATAAGAAAATTTCAAGAATGTCACACTGCCGTATGTCCTTCTGTCTGTCCAGCCATTCTTAAAAGTCTTGTGAACACTAGTTTCCATTCGATAACTTTTGTAATGTTTGACAGATTTTGATGAAATTTGATATGAAGGTACATGTACATGGTATCATACTATAGCCAAGAATGATTTTGGAGTATGTAGGTCAAAGATCATGGTTCATCCCATAAAGTCATAAACTTTATGTTCATTCAGTCCCCAGATGTTAGTGACTTCCTTGCCTAGTAATATAATAGTATAGTCCTGTAGACATAAATTGTTCTGACTGTCCTTGTTGTTTTTGTGTTGTATTTTTTTGTGATCTCCCTGAACAAGAACTACAGTGGGCAAGTCAATTATATCACTGTTTTGTTAGCTTAATGATGTAATAATCAAAATTTAATTGAGCTTTCATTGAAAAACATGATCTTAACCTGTTACTGTTGTGATAAGTGCTTGCTGAAACCCTAGAATACTTTACATACCATGTGGTACAACATTGACCGTTTCATACCTTTCATACATGTATGTGCTTTTTCTATCTGCAGAAGTGTATCTAACTTGGGAAACAACTGATTGAAGAGGACACTCGATCTGTGTGAGATGAGGAGCTCATATATTTCCTTAGAAGATGTTCATCCAAGTTCTCAAATTTTTACAGACATAATACACTATGCGGGTACCAGTCAGTCTACAGGTCCGCAGAAAGTGGCTTCTTTCATCCAACTTGTATGCATGACCGGAACAGGTTCTGCATATTTAACGAGTCAGAACCTGTCAGAAGACCACTTTTATTTTGGCCCTTGCTGCTCTAAAACATCAAATTTGATGTTTTTGGTTATAAGGTGAAGAATCAATCTTTTATTGTATTTGATTGAGTTTAATGGAATATTCGGTAAGATAGGTGAAATTGTGGATCTAGAAAGAATACAAATGTGACTTTTTCACTTGCCAAAAGTGTTGTTATTATACATCTGCATGAAGCTGAACATCTATGCTTCGTGATAAAAACACTCCTAACACATGATACAATTTAATCGGCTCAAGAACTGTACGTCAGTTGGTCCCACTGCTTGGCGATATGTTAAGCATCATTTGAGGTAGGAACTTCAAACTTGGTACAGTCCACTCTCATTTTAACGACGTGCTCAAGACCATGCCAATTACCTCATTATACATGTACTGAACACATAGACACATGTGCACATGACTGGGAGAATCTTGTTGTATCCATGCTCGTTATAACGGTAGTGGACTGTAGTAGTATGTATCACCATAGGAAGATCAAGCAATAAGATATTGGAGTAAGTAGGTCAAAGGTCACAGTGGTATATTTACATGAAGTTAGAGGTTTTTAGCGATATCTCAAGATCCGTTTGAGGTTAGAACTTCAAACTTGGTAATAGTATGTATCGCCATATATCAAGGAGTAATCGGTTAAGGGTCTGGTATTTCTCTTATCTCGTAAGGGCATTCATTCAGACTGTGCAGTCGAGAATGGTTTTTGACATGCCATGCTCAAAACAATAGAGCTCGGTGAAGTGTGTATGGATCAGTGTCATTAAGGTATCATTTGAAAGCATATGACTTGGAATTAGTTTATAGAGCACTTAGTCTGCATAAATTAACCCTTTGATTTAGGGTTTTTGTTCTTTGGGGACGCACTGCATATCAGATCTGGTGAGGACTGGAATTCATTTGGAATTTGTGAAATCGAGAATCATTCCTGTCTTAATGACACTTCAATGTCTTTTGAGATCACAATGAAGTCACAATGGTCCAAATTGTCTTTGTCCGTTTTTCAGTGCAAGCTAATTTGTAAACAACATTAGGTCATAATTATGTTTATCACTTTATATTTGATGAAAAAATTATCTTGGAAGTGTACGCCCATGTAAATGAGTATGAAGCGGTAATTTTGATTCCATAAACATTCCATAAAATAAAGAATCTTGAAATATTGTGTATGGATGTATTAATGGTGCACCGTCCTGTAACACTATGCTGATGGTCCTGGTCACGAAGGGATTAGGGCATACACTGTAAAGCTAGTCTTGATAAATATACGTTTTGATACAATGATTGACAATACATTGTACATTTCAGTATAAATTAGCCTATAATTGGATTAATGATAACATTTTGTTACTTGGAGACATATCAGTTGTATGAATGTTATAAATTATAAAGATACAAAAGAATAGATACATTTGTAATATTTTTAATGGGCATATATAGTACAAGATCAGAATATTGCATTCTGGATTAGAAGACAGGACATTTTGAGTACATGTAGCTCCGGACTCAAGGTGGTGCCATACAGGGCTGCTGTGGCTTTAAAAGCTGTGGTAAAATATTGAAGTTTTTATACTGTTAATGTTTGGCATTGGTAAAGTGGAGACCACAGTGAAGCAGAACATATTTTTAATGGTACAAATATTACCATGTAACTGACAAATCAAAAATTTAAACCATACACACTGGAGTGGCAATGATGTTATAAGATAAGATTAAGGGGCAACATGGTCTCTGCGCTAATTTCAGATATACAAGGGACCAGAAAGTGAGGGATCATGGGGAAAGTTTATCATACAGAATTTGCAAAATGCCTGTTTGCATTATAACCCATCCGTCGTGCGAGGCCGTCGGACTAACTGTAATAAATGTTCGGACAGTACGAAGTTGACCGACTCAGTCCATTCAAATACTTCGGGTTCTGGCATTTCTCAACAATACTTGGTCTTTAACGTTAGACTCTTAACAGGTCTCACCATATTCACTATCGAAGAAACGACTTGTATACTAATGCTCCAACATTTCCAAATACAAAACACAGGCTAGTTTACTTCTGGTTGTTTAGCCTAACCTTGGAGAAAATCCAGGTCTCGCAATATCTTTATTTGCTTTTCCCCCAGACAGTTTGTCGCCGGGGATTATGTAACACCCATCAGGCCCTCTCTCTAACGCCCGCAGTCACATTTCCGCTGTACTGCACCTTATGGAAATGGCAAAAAGAACTGTTTTCTACACGTCGTGCGGGCCCGCAGTGGAAATGTGACTGCGCCATCAGAGAGCTGGCTATGTAATTGTTTCATCCGAGGATACCATGCCTTTCCCCATGATCTCTCACTTTCTGGTCCCTTTAATGCATCAGAAAACAATATTTTAGTTCAGAATATCGTAGAGGAATAATTATTTGATCAAGTTTTCCATTTTAGAGTTCATGGGAATGCAACAGAAGTGTGAGATATATTTCAGATCAGAATTTTTTCTCGATATTGATTACTTTCAGTGATATTTCTAGTCTCACTTTGTCATTGATTGGAGTTTTAATAGTATCTTTCATTGATGGGAATTCTTGTTTTACTAATTTCTATTCAACACAAATTACAGTTATATATTATCAAGGCTTTTAAACTATGAGGATTTTAGTTCATTCAATCGAGAATAATGAGCTTGATTACGATAGCTAAATGTTGGTACATAAATACGTAGAACATTCTAAAATGTTTAACATGCTTAATTCATGTACATATGTATCATAACATGTATCATATCATATCGTTTTACTTGCATTGTAAAAAAAAAGAAAAAGAAATTATGTCCAGCGCTTGCCTATTGCATCATTTCATGTGGTGCTTCAAAGCGTGATTCTTTGATGTGCCGTTGTGAAAAGAAAAGCATATCATATTTTGAAGAATAAAAGTTTTGACATTTAAAATAATTACATAAATCTTTATGTTCATTTTCAGTGTACATTAATTCAAGCTGTATGATTTTATTAATATTTGCAGAAAAATCATTTGGGTATTGTACAAGAACATATAAAGTACATTTGACTTTTAGTTGAAAATATATATATTTAAAGAAGAATAAGCCACACAGTACAATTTTGGTTTAGAAGAGAGTGTAGGAGAGTCGGAGCGAAAGAGGGTGAGAAGCATACGGTAGATCCAGAGAGCTTCTTGCTTCTGGTAAACAAGTGACTGTAGATATTAATATAGTAGTACTGCTTAATAAATTCACATGTACATGCATTGCAATTTTAATCAGTTGCTATTCACATTCAGTTTGTCGCATAGACAATACATTTCAGAACTAGCGGTCGAAGAATTTGAATGAATGCATCTTGACAAGATATATAGAAAAAAAAATGAAATTGGTTTAAACAGTAATGAACACATTTAGAAAATAACAAGGTGCTTGCGACCAAGCCAATTAACCCATGTGCACATGTTTGAAACAGGGACGGTAGTAGAATTGCGTCTTTAAAAGGGAATCTCGTATATGTGCTCGTTATAACGGGAGTAGACTGTGTATATGATTCCCTAAATTCCTTCACATGTCCCCTTTCACATGTCCCTCTTAGGTACCTTCCCCCTTATAAAACCACCTCTCATTTGGGACCCTTTGAAATAAAATTTAAATTCCCCCCCCCCTGCCCCCCCCCCCCCCCACTAACGCAACCCTTGTTACGCTGTCCCATATCCCCCTTTTTTTTTCTTTTTTTTTCTTTTTTGCTGCGTTACATGCATGCAGGCTCATGGTTTCTTTTTTTAATTTTTTATGGATGATCAGTTAATCACAAGTATTTCCTTACACCACACTGACTGGCTTCACAGTTTCTACATCGAAAGCACATGAGAATAAAGATAACCACTCCATGCAGGCCAGTTACATGGGCAATGAGAAAATTATCTGAAATTTCAGAGAATGAGGCCTTTCTGAGACTGAAGTATTCTAATTTTTAAAAAAAAGGGAAAGAAAAAAAAGTGTAACTTACAGATGGGACACCCATCACAGATTCAAAGGGCATGCTTACAAGGGAAATGCATAATAATGCAGGTACAAGGGCCACTTTGTCAAAGTATAAGGTGCCCGTAGCAACTGTGACAATTGATATTAAAATGGCACTTGGAATAAGTAAGGAAAGGGTGCGCACTACAGCGGCGGATCCAGGATTCGAAAATAGGGGCCGGGCGCAGCCCGAAAATTTGAAGAACGGGGGGGGGGGTGGCAGGCGATAGTTTTCTGATATTAGGCCTACATGTACGTGAAAATGTACGTGAAATTAGTGGTTTCCAAACAAGGGGGCGCAACAGATCTGCCACTGTATGTAGCGGAATGGGGGGGGGGGGGGGGTATAGACACACTATGCTATGGCTCTGTTTAACACTAACTTTTGTCGGCTAGTACCAAGGGTTGAAAATTCAACAAAATATGTCGGGTTTTTTTTTTTATTCTGCCGGACACGTCTTTTACTTGAGGAATTTTCTTTCTCTTCTTTTCTTTGTTTTATTTTTTTATTGGTCCTTCTTAATTATCAGCTCGACCACTCATTTCTTTTTGTGTTGACCCCGGCCCCCCCCCCCCCCCACCCCACCCCGCATCTCTTTCATTTAAACTACATGTACATCATGCATGCAGCCCACATGCATAATTAGATTCTGTGATGAAGCCCGGTAATAGGTGGTTGACGTAACACGATATCATATAAAGCAGCATTCAAACCAAATTAGAATTAAGGCATGATTAGAAAACACCCCGACATCTGCTTTTACAGGCAAACTAAGCCTATATGGCAACAACTGCCCTTTTTGCTAGACCACCCAGTCCCCGTAGCTTCGCGACGGCGCTGTCTATAGTTACTGTTTGTGGTCAATCATTGAACCGCAATTATCAACATATTTGAACAACGGGAATCTGCATTTCTATACAAAGTTCTCAAATTGGCAATCGTTGGTGTAGCTAATTTGGAGAAGTTTGATTGGTTGCAAAGGCCGACCAGAATAGTTCATTTTGCTTTAGGGGTGTACCATGGCGTGTATTCAATAATACGTGAGCACGCACGCTCTCCGATGAGATTCGGAACGAATCGCCTGGCCGGAACCGATCGCCTGTGACTAGCGGAACGAATCTACGAATCCGGAACAAATCGGCGGGTACATATCCAGGCGATCGGTTCCGGAGGAACCGATCGCCTGCACGGAACAAATCGCCTATGACACCGGCATCAGAATCAAACTCGGAGAAGGTTGTGTGACAATTTCTGAGCTGCGTGTCTGAGCAAGAAGTTACGGTCTGAGCGATGTGTATGTTATTGTTGTTGAATGAGAGTAGTCTAGTTACTAGACCTTCGCTGTGTTCTCATTGCTTTTGTTTTAATAAACCGACCTGGCTAAGCAGTATTCTCTCTGTCTTAAATTCATTATGTTATGTTATGTTTCTACCTTGTTTCACCTTCTCTTATGTTATTGTTTGTTTTTATTATTCCGTAATTTCCTTTTCCGCTATCTTTCCTTACGCTATCCTTTAATTGTTTCTTTCTTCTACCACCTTCTTTTTCTGTCTTTTCTTATGTTAATCTTTGTTTTTTCCATCTTTCATCCTTTGTTCTATCTTTCCATTATGTATTCTTAATCATTTTCTCTTTTTGTCTTAATTACTTAATGTTATTCTTTGTTCTATCATCTCTTATGCTATTGTTTGTTGTTATCATTCTATTATTTCCTCTTCCTATCGTTCCTTACGCTATCCTGTGTTTCTTCCTTCTATCACCTTCTCTTATGTTATTCTTTGTCTTTATCATTTTCTCTTTTTCTTTTTCTGTCTTTCCTTAAGTAATTATTAATTTTGTCTTCCTTCAATCACCTTCTCTTATGTTATTTTTGGTCCGAAGCGCGGAAGCTTTGAAGTTTCATTACATTATTTATAGTGGAAGAAAACATCCCGCGCTTTTTTTACGTTTCATTAAATTATTAGACAAAGAAGGCGATTCGTTGTACCGTTCTCGACTCTAAATCTTTATCTTAAATAAGACCTCCCCCTCCCGCGCTTTTAACGATTCATTTAATTATTCGAAAAAGAAGGCGATTCGATGTAGGCCTACCGTTCTCGACTCTAAATCCTTGTCTTAAATATTACCCCCCCCCCCCCCCTCCCGCGCTTTTAACGTTTCACTTTGAGAAAGAAGACGATTCTTTGTACCGATCTCGACTCTACCAGGGCACAGCGCAAAAACTTTGACGTTTTATCAATAATTGAGAAAGAAGACGATTCTTTGTACCGTTCTCGACTCTACCAGGGCACAGCGCAAAAACTTTGACGTTTTATCAATAATTGAGAAAGACGATTCGTTGTACCGTTCTCGAATCTTAATTCTTGTCTGAATTCAGCCCTCCCCCCCCCCCTCCCGCGCATTGCGCGGAAGCGTCAACGATTAATATAATTATTCGAGAAAGAAGATGATTCGTCGTACCGTTCCCGACTCTAAATCCTTGTCTTAAATACCCCCCCCCCCCCCCTCCTGCCCGCGCTTTTAACGCTTCATTTAATTATTCGAGAAAGAAGATGATTCGTCGTACCGTTCTCGACTCTAAGTCTTTATCTTAAATAAGACCTCCCCCTCCCGCGCTTTTAACGATTCATTTAATTATTCGAAAAAGAAGGCGATTCGATGTAGGCCTACCGTTCTCGACTCTAAATCTTTGTCTTAAATATTACCCACCCCCCCTCCCGCGCTTTTAACGTTTCACTTTGAGAAAGAAGACGATTCTTTGTACCGATCTCGACTCTACCAGGGCACATCGCAAAAACTTTGACGTTTTATCAATAATTGAGAAAGAAGACGATTCTTTGTACCGTTCTCGACTCTACCAGGGCACAGCGCAAAAACTTTGACGTTTTATCAATAATTGAGAAAGACGATTCGTTGTACCGTTCTCGAATCTTAATTCTTGTCTGAATTCAGCCCTCCCCCCCCCCCTCCCGCGCATTGCGCGGAAGCGTCAACGATTAATATAATTATTCGAGAAAGAAGATGATTCGTCGTACCGTTCCCGACTCTAAATCCTTGTCTTAAATACCCCCCCCCCCCCCTCCTGCCCGCGCTTTTAACGCTTCATTTAATTATTCGAGAAAGAAGATGATTCGTCGTACCGTTCTCGACTCTACCAGGGCACAGCGCAAAAACTTTGACGTTTTATCAATAATTGAGAAAGAAGACGATTCTTTGTACCGTTCTCGACTCTACCAGGGCACAGCGCAAAAACTTTGACGTTTTATCAATAATTGAGAAAGACGATTCGTTGTACTGTTCTCGAATCGTAATTCTTGTCTGAATTGCGCCCCCCCCCCCTCCCCCTCACCAGGGGCGAATCCTGCCGGCGGCAGGGGGGGGGGGGGTCCATTTTTTGAGGGAAATTTGTTGCGCCGACTAAGCCGGCCGGTGAATCAGCGGGGGGGGGGGGGGGGGGCAGATTCTATAATATATATTTTCGGGGGGGGGGGGCGCTTTTTCTTTTGTTTAAAAAAAGGTAAAATTTACGTTACTATCCTATTTTTTAAAACCGGGGGGCTAGGGGGTGGCCGGGTCGGTAAAATCGGCCCGTGGATCCGCGCCTGCCCTCCCCCCCCCCCCCCAACTCAAGCGCAAAGCGCTGAAGCTTTGACGTTTCATTAAATTATTAGAGAAAGAAGACGATTCGTTGTACCGTTCTCGAATCTTAATTCTTGTCTGAATTCAGCCCTCCCCCCCCCCTCCCGCGCATTGCGCGGAAGCGTCAACGATTAATATAATTATTCGAGAAAGAAGATGATTCGTCGTACCGTTCCCGACTCTAAATCCTTGTCTTAAATAACCCCCCCCCCCCTCCTGCCCGCGCTTTTAACGCTTCATTTAATTATTCGAGAAAGAAGACGATTCGTTGTACCGTTCTCGACTCTCAATTCTTGTCTTAATTACACCCCTTCCCACTCTCGCACAAAGCGTGGAAATTGAATTGTTTTCGCTGTTCTATATTTATAATTCTCAAGCGCTGATGATATTGGCATGCATTTTCTTCATTCATTTTCTTTACTTTCCGTTGGCATACTTTTAGTAATAAAGCCGGTAACAACGATATTTTAATTGTTTTCGCTTCGCTCTCTCCCGTGACCCGTCTCTCTTGATATTGCTCAAGCGCATAATTGTTATATTGACATTCATTTTCTTCATTCATTTCTTTCTTTCCTTTGCTTACTTTTTGTCATGATAGACGGTAGTAACATCAGCCAAATTGAATTGTTTTCGCTTCTTTCGATCTCTTGCAATCTGTCTCTCTTCATAATTCTCAAGCGATGGTGATATAGGAATTCATTTTTTCGCTTCATTTCTTTTTTTCCGTCATTTCGCTTACTTTTTTTCATAATAGATGGTAACATCAGGGAAATTAAATTGTTTTCGCTTCTCTCGATCTCCAGCGATCTGTCTCTCTTTAAAATTCTCAAGCGCTGATGAAATTGGCATTCATTTTCTTTACTTTCCGTTGGCTTCCTTTTTGTAATAAAGCCGGTAACATCAGCGATATTTTAATTGTTTTCGCTTTGCTCTCTCTCGCGATCCGTCTCTCTTTATATTGCTCAAGCGTTATTATTGTTATATTGACATTCATTTTCTTCATTCATTTCTTTCTTTCCGTTGCTTACTTTTTGTCATGATAGACGGTAGTAACATCAGCCAAATTGAATTGTTTTCGCTTCTCTCGATCTCCCGCAATCTGTCTCTCTTCATAATTCTCAAGCGATGGTGATATAGGATCTCACGTTTTCGCTTTTTTCTTTCTTTCCGTTGGCTTACTTTTTTCATAATAGACGGTAACATCAGCTATTGAATTTTTCGCTTCTCTCGATCTCCCGCGATCTGTCTCTCTTTAAGATTCTCAAGCGCTGATGATATTGGCATTCATTTTCTTTACTTTCCGTTGGCTTACTTTTTGTAATAAAACTGGTAACATCAGCGATATTTTAATTGTTTTCGCTTCGCTCTCTCCCGCGATCCGTCTCTCTTTAAGATTCTCAAGCGCTGATGATATTGGCATTCATTTTCTTCATTCATTTCTTTCTTTCCGTTGGCCCACTTATTTCATAATAGACGGTAACATCAGCTATTGAATTTGTTCGCTTCTCTCGATCTCCCGCGATCTGTCTCTCTTTAAAATTCTCAAGCGCTGATGATATTGGCATTCATTTTCTTCATTAATTTTCTTTACTTTCCGTTGGCTTACTTTTTGTAATAAAGCCGGTAACATCAGCGATATTTTAATTGTTTTCGCTTCGCTCTCTCACTCGCGATCCGTCTCTCTTTATATTGCTCAAGCGCTATTATTGTTATATTGACATTCATTTTCTTCATTCATTTTCTTTACTTTCCGTTCAGTGGCTTACTTTTTGTAATAAAGCCGGTAACATCAGCGATATTTTAATTCGATCTCCTGCAATCTGTCTCTCTTCATAATTCTCAAGCGATGGTGATATTGGAATTCATTTTCTTCATTCATTTCTTTCTTTCCGGTGGCAAACCTTTTGTCATGAAGCCGTTTACATCAGCGACATTGAATTGTTTTCGCTTCTCTCTTTCCCGCGACCTGTCTCTCTTTATATTTTCCAAGTGCTTATTATTGTGATATTGGCATTCATTTTCTTCTTCCATTTCTTTCTTTTCGTTGGCTGACTTTTTGTCATAAATCATAATAGAAGGTAAACATCAGCTAAATTAAATTGTTTTCGCTTCTCTCTCCAGCGATCTGCGTTCATTTTCTTCATTCATTTCTTTCTTTTTGTTGGCTTACTATTTGTCATATAAAATCCGGTAACATTAGCTTAATTGAATTGTTTTCGCTTCTCGATCTCCTGAGACATGTCTCTCTTTATATTTCACAAGCGCTGGTGTTGTAGGCATTCATTTCCTTCATTCATTTCTTTTTTTCCGTTGGCATAATTTGTGTAATGAAAGCCGATATTGAAATGTTTTTGCTTCTATCTCTCCTGCAATCTGTCTCAAGCGCCGGTGATATTGACGTTTATTTCCTTCATTCATTTCTTTCTTTCGGGATGCAACGTCTCGTAAATATGCTAATAACACTTATTGTTCGACTTGAGTTCCAAAGTTGCCAGTTGCTGGTACCACATCTAATTTACTTTTCGCAGGTCCATGCTGAAACCAATAATTATTGTCTGAATTCTAGACTAACCCAACTCTCCAGGCTCACCTAAATGTACGCAAGCTCTGTTGATTCAGGGATTAAGTCCTTGATAGCCTTGTATTGACAGAGGGATAAGTTCACCAGCAGATAAGGAAGGGTCTTGTTTACTTAATGATAATGACTATATCAAAGTGCTTAAGCCCAAACTAAAGTCTATGAGACAATTCGCTGATTTTCTCTAACGGAGAGTTTTCGTCATGCGATTGTTTGCCTTTTTCGAAGATATCAACGAGTGTATTTCTAACCCGTGTAAAAATAATGGCACTTGCTTCGACGGGATCGACAGCTTTACATGCTCTTGCAGCCCTGGATTCACAACTACTTTCTTTGAAACAGGTAGGGTTTTTGCATTTTCATTCTTAAAATATTCTGAGTTAAAAACAAGTTGTAGAAATCTATTATATAATATTGACAACTTTCATGAATGAGAGAAGTGATCTTTAGCATCATTTTCAATTTGTATTGTTTTAAAAGTTGCTTATTCGTTTTTAATTTGATTCATGGATTTGTAATGTCACCCAATCCCGTTTCGAGTTAAAGAAATATTTACATGGATTTCTGTATTTATAGATGAAATCAAATATCGTAGCCGATCATATATTTAAATGTGTTTGCTCTACATTTCGTTTTGTTTGCCATTTTAAAAGATATCAACGAGTGTAGTTCTAACCCGTGTCTAAATGATGCCTCTTGCGTCGACGGGGTTAACGGTTATACGTGCACTTGCAACCCAGGATTTACGAGCACAAGATGTGTAACAAGTAGGTTTTGCACTTACATTGTAATCAAATATTTAATTGGCTTACAAAAGTCAAGTTAATCTAAAATGTAATATTGTAAAACTGTCATTAATGAGGGAAGTGAGCTGTAGTATCATGTTAAACTTTTATTGTTATAACAGTATAGCTTATTCGTTTTTTATTTAATTCATGGATTTGTCATGTCATCCAATCCCGTTTCAAATTGAAGAAATATTTATATCTTCAGCTTAATTACTTAACAGCTTAAATCTCTGATAAAGCTATGAATACACTCTTCAAAATAAAAAATAAAGATATGTACGTTCCTGAATTTTACATACACTTCCACCCCCTCTCTGTCTAGTGATATAAATTTGTGTATACTTCTGAATTCACATTTCAGATTCATATATTCATAGATAAAATTAAATATTGTAGCTGATCATATATTTAATGTCTTTGCTCATATTTTCGATTGTTTGCCTTTTTTGAAGATATCAACGAGTGTCTTTCTAACCCGTGTCAAAATAATGGCTCTTGCTTCGACGGGGTTAACAGTTTTTTGTGCTTTTGCAGCCCTGGATTCATAGGCACAAACTGTGAAACAGGTAGGGTTTTTGCATTTTCATTCTTAAAATATTCTGAGCTAAAAACAAGTTGTTGAAATCTTTTATATAATATTGACAACTTTCATGAATGAGAGAAGTGATCTTTAGCATCATTTTCAATTTGTATTGTTTTAAAAGTTGCTTATTCGTTTTTAATTTGATTTATGGATTTGTTATGTCACCCAATCCCGTTTCGAGTTAAAGAAATATTCCTTTGTATTTATAGATGATATTAAATATTGTAGTCGATCATGTATTCAATGTCTTTGCTCAATTTTCGATTGTTTGCCTTTTTTAAAGATATCAACGAGTGTAGTTCTGACCCGTGTCTAAATGGTGGCTCTTGCAACGATCGGGTTAACGGTTTTACGTGCTTTTGCAGCGATGGATTCACGGGTGATTTCTGTGAAATAAGTAGGTTTCGCAATTTCCTTCTCATCAAATATTGTAACGAGCTAAAAAAGAAATGTCAAAGAAATCTATAACGTCATATTGAAAAAACTTGCATAAAGAAGATAAGTAATCATAAGCATCATGTTCAAAATATATTGTTTTTGAAATGTTCTTATTCGTTTTATATTTGATTAATGGATTTGTAATGTTATCCATTCCTGTTTCAAGTTGAATAATTTTTTTTTATCTGTAGCTTAATTATATATTTCACAGCTTAACAATTCTGATGAAGCTATGAACACACTCTGCAAAATAAACAATAGAGATATGTATGTTCCTGAACTTTGCAAACAATCCCACCCCCTCTCCCAATTGATATTTTTCTTACATTTCAATTTTGGATCGATGGATACGAAATTAAACATTTAACCAATCATGTACTTAATATTTTTGCTCAAATTTTTATTCTTTGCCTTTTAAAAAGATATCGACGCTTGTATTTCCGACCCGTGTCTAAATGATGGCTTTTGCATCGATCAGATTAACGGCTTTACGTGCAACTGCTATTATGGATACAAGGGTGATCTCTGTGAAATATGTAGGTTTTGTTAGTTTTCATTTCATTTTTAATCAAACAGCAAAAAGAATAACACAATGTACTATGAGCCGCTCAGATTCTTTACAAAATGGTATAAAGTGAAATGATAAGTAGAAACACGCTGAATTGAGTTAATTTCGGTGTTGGTGCTTCTACTAGAATA